>SCDZ01000208.1:0-220409 GCA_004143845.1 Drosophila lacertosa | reverse complement strand
TATATATTTATGCGTTTGTAGTGTAATTAAGCAAACTTTTCTGTTACATGATTTTTAAGAGCACAATAACAACAAATCGTGGTGATATCGCTAAATATATTTAATAAATGTATTTTACGTATTGTACTTATAATTTCTAATTGAACATTTACATAAAAAAAAAAACATTTGTTGGCACACACCAAAAACAAAAACAACAAAAAAAAAACAAACAATAAACCATTTTTTACGCACAATTTCATGCATTATTATATTAAGCATATTTAATTGTTGCACTTTTAAGCACTAATTATTATTATTGTACAACTCACCGAAGTACTCTTTTTCAACATTTTATAATAGTACAGCAAGCTAAACAAAATATTGTAACTCAATAACAATCAGCGAAAATAGCTTCGACTCAAATGAAATATTGCAAATTTTACAAATCGCGTAGTACTAGAATATATACACCCTATATATATATATATATATATATTTCAAATTTTAACAATTATTGTACTCAATTTTGTGGTCACCCAACAGCAACAATAGTGAAAAGTAAGAATGCTGCAGTCGGGCGTGCTCGACTAGCAGATACCCTGTACCCGAACCGAAATCTTAGGTCATTAATTTGTAATCCTGAATAACTTCCAAGTACGTGGTCCGATCTTGAAAACACCTTCAAGAGTTTAAATATGGCAAGTCAATACCTATTTAAACATTTAAATATTCTTTTATATATTAGATCAATACACATTTTCGATGGATACAGGGTATTTAAACAACAAGCATAAAATTTCTTAAACCTAACACTTAAGGCAAACTTAACATTTTAAGCACAATTTAAGAAAAATATTTATATAAAGCGTTGAAACACACAAATATTTATAAATTTAAAACACAATAATGTACATTTAAATAGTTCAAATACAATTTGAAATGCATGAGCAAATAAATGAGAGAGAAAACCAAAGGAAAAATATCAGCAACTATTTCGGAATGCTTTCAAATCTTTAAAAAAAAAGGTAGGTTAGCTTCGATAAAGTTTTAAACATCACAACAAATTATTTCAACAACAAATATATTTCAAAATTATATCCACTTGTGAGGTCCGTACTGTCCTGCAAAAACGTTAACCAAACATTGAACGTCACAACTTCTCCCCGTTTATGTCGAACTTCGACATCGGTGTTTTGCTTAGGCATTTTAGCGTTAGCCAAAAACGGCCACACTTATCTATAATAAAAAGTCAGACGCTAACGCTACGGAAAGTTTTTTCATTTGTTTTATTTTTAATATGCTGAGAATCTGCTGTTGGCCAAGTATTTTGCGAGTTCCGTTTAAACGCAATTAAAAACGCATATTTTGTGCAGCATTTAAACATAAACAACAATTGTGATGCGAAAGACCCGCTCGCAAACTCAGGCGGAAAATGCCGCTACTACCACACAGCAGCATTCAGCATCCTCAGCACCAATAGCAGTAAACACATTTGATGCGACTAAATTCAAGGTAATCACATCTCGATATGTTTCATTTAGTGCACCAAACTATTCAAAAACAATAAATTTTTGTCAGAAAAAAAAACAATTGATAAGTAAAAACAATGTGACCGCAGGCAAGCCTCATTTTCAGCGCCCCCTGGTGCAACATACACGAACGCTTGCTAATAGATAAACGATAATTTTACAACACTGTCATCCGCCATATTTCCTCCGACAAAACAAATTTGTGCGATTAAAAATATAAATGCGGGGGAATTAAAAAATCTAACGAGTTAAATATTAGTACATTTTATCAATAGTTATAAACTGATATATTAACAATACAAAGTTGTGATTAACACAATGGCTTTGCCGACAAACGCCATTTTCGCCCGAGCCGTTCAAGGTAATGTACAAATTTTTGGGGACATGCGATTTTATGTCCACTGTGCGGTCGGTGTATCTTGCAAACGAAGTAGCATTTTTTTCGCAAAAGAATTCGAGTTGAACAGCCGGCTTGCAGTTTTACTTAAATACAGTTCTGGACTGGGCCCAGAGGCATCATACTTTGTATGCACATGGAGAAATGTTTTATATACATTTTTAGTGTATGCACACAAGCGTACGCACACAGACACTTCCAACACATACGCAACTGCCGTTAGTTGTGTGTGTGCGTGTGTGTCTGTATGTGTGCAGCGTACCTTTCCGACGTCTCTTACTGTTATTTTGCTTACCAACCTCTTCTCTCCCTTCTGTCTGCAGGAATGTGAGCAAATGGTGCAGATGCTACGCGTCGTAGAGCTGCAAAAAATCTTATCGTTTCTGAACATTTCCTTCGCTGGACGAAAAACCGATCTGCAAAGTCGCATCCTATCGTTCCTGCGCACCAACCTGGAGCTGCTCGCACCCAAGGTACAAGAAGTTTACGCTCAATCCGTGCAAGAACAAAGCGCCACGCTGCAGTACATAGACCCAACCAGAATGTACTCGCACATGCAGCTGCCCACTGTGCAGCCGAATAATGCGAGTCTCGTCGGCGGTGCACCCCAGGTGCAACAGGTGGGCGCCGGTAATCCCGCCCAAATGCAAGTCGGTGCCGGCGGTGCGCCCAACAACATGATACCTTTCCTGCACACGCACACCATGAACAGCCAGATGCCCATACATCCGGATGTGCGTCTGAAAAAGCTTGCATTCTATGATGTGCTCGGCACACTAATAAAGCCATCGACGCTCGTGCCGCGCAACACGCAACGCGTCCAGGAGGTGCCTTTCTACTTTACACTAACGCCACAGCAGGCTACAGAGATTGCCACAAATCGCGACATACGCAACAGTTCAAAGGTGGAGCACGCCATTCAGGTGCAGCTGCGCTTCTGTCTTGTGGAGACCTCGTGCGACCAGGAGGATTGCTTTCCACCCAGTGTCAATGTCAAAGTGAACAACAAATTGTGTCAGCTACCTGTAAGTGTTACCAATAGTTAATTAAGCCAAAACCACTTGTTTCAACTGATTGACTTACCCATTGACTGATTGATGATGGACGCAGAGCCCAAACCGTAAGAGCTTGACACTTGAATTGCTCACAGTACTATTAATTTATTATATATTTATGTATGTCAACACTACATCGGGACTTCAGGCAATTTGTGGGCTACTCTTTATACAACTTATTTACTTTAAAAACCAAACGTCTTCAAAATAGTTTTCAAAGATTTTTACATTTTACGAAACATATACTCCCAATTTAAGTCCAATCGTCTATAAACTTTTGCAAATGAACAAAAAAAGTAGTATACAATCATCTTCTTCCGTTATTCTATAGTTGCTTTCAAATAATACATAACTATTAGCTTACACATTTTAATTAAAGTCTCCTTTTGTTCTGTCTTATAGAATGTCATTCCTACAAATCGCCCAAACGTGGAGCCAAAGCGTCCGCCACGGCCGGTGAATGTGACCTCAAATGTAAAATTATCGCCCACGGTGACCAACACAATAATGGTACAATGGTGCCCAGACTACACGCGTAGCTACTGCCTTGCCGTTTATTTGGTAAAGAAACTCACATCCGCACAGCTGCTGCATCGCATGAAGACCAAGGGCGTCAAGCCAGCGGATTACACGCGTGCTTTAAGTGGGTTACAACTTGAAATATATCTTCTGAGCAACATTTTTATAATGATTCATTTAAATTGCAGTTAAAGAGAAACTTACCGAGGACGCTGACTGCGAAATCGCCACAACCATGTTGAAGGTGTCGCTTAATTGTCCGCTGGGCAAAATGAAAATGTCGCTGCCGTGTCGCGCATCCACCTGCTCGCACTTGCAGTGCTTCGACGCCAGTCTCTACCTGCAAATGAACGAGCGCAAGCCCACCTGGAACTGTCCAGTCTGCGATAGACCGGCCATTTACGATAATCTAGTAATCGATGGGTGCGTATATCAAGACAAACAAATCCCAGCTCAAAATATTAATGTCTTTTAATTCTTACAGCTATTTTCAAGAGGTATTAGGCTCGGCGCTGCTGAAGAGCGACGACACAGAGATTCAACTGCATCAGGATGGATCCTGGAGCACACCCGGCTTGCGCACTGAGACTCAAATACTGGACACGCCATCAAAGTCTTACTCTAAAGTGGAGGTCATATCGGATGATGTCGGTGAGTAGCCTTTAAAAGTCAATAGAAATTAATGGTCAATAGTTATAGCAAAGTTTTACTTTAAGATCTAAGTTTAAACAACATAATCATGATGTAAATAGAACTGATTATATAAAATTGTTTTCTAACGAATTTTCATATTGATTTGTATGCAGAACTTATTGATGACGCAAAGCCGATGAAGTCTGATCTGTCTCCAGCGCCTGAGGAGCAGCCAACGTCCACGTCTAACAGTGAAACCGTAAGTTTAAAATGAAAATTCTAAAAACATGATATAAACTATAATAACTGATTGATTTCTACTGCAGGTGGATCTCACCTTAAGTGATTCGGATGATGATATGCCGCTGGCCAAGCGGCGCCCGCCAGCCAAACAAGCGGTTGCCACGTCCACATCGAACGGGACGGGAGCCGCTCAACGTGCCTACGTCTCGTCGCAACAGCAACAGCAGCCGCAAAAAACTGGTACGTTGGATCCATTTTTGTAATAAGAAGCAAAGCAACAGGCAACAATCGTTTTGTTGAACACTTTGTATAGCAAAAAAAAAGATTTATCTGAAAACAATTATTTATATACATATATTTATACATATATATATATATATATATATATAATGCTAGGGTTATACACATAAGGCAATATTCATATAACATACACATTCATACATACACACATACACAACATAATCCATCCGTCGTTCCCTTCAGAAAATGTCCATCAGCTTGAATGTTTTCAGTTGCTTTCCTTCGATTAATTGTTTCCCTTTTGAATGTTTTGCATATTTTATTCAATTTTTTTATGAATATATTTATACCGCGCAATTAAGTTGAATAGGGTTTCGATAGGATTGCTCTTAAAGCCTCTCTATTGACGGGGCTGGCTGCGTCTGTAGATCTTATAAAGCTATATAGCTGATGCTATTCCCTGTATTTACGTGGCTTTAGAACTTTGTTAATTAAGTACGATCTGTTCATACAAATGAAATTTCCTTATAGATGCTTCGAAAAAAAACATTCGTACGGGATTTAAAATGTGCGTTGATTTACGCTTACGTCTGCTCCAACGGTAGGTTATGCCAGCCTATTTATTCGCTATCAGGCGCGTATTATTTGTGTGTATTACTTACAGTAAAGCAGCTAACCGCAAGGAACAGCAGTGACGTCCTGAGAAGGACACAAGCTCTTGATTATGTGGATGCACATGAATTCTTATGTTAATTCCAATGTTTTCCTAATTGTGCAGAGTTCTTTTATATTGCTGTTTGTTTCCCTGTTTTGTTGTTGTTTATCTGTCCCTTTTTTATGCGTATTTATTGAAATTTTATATTTATTTATTGTCGTGCATTAAAACACAATGTAATCTCTTTAAAATTTAACTAAATAAATTTTGTAGCTTCTTTTTCATGTTGAGCGAACATTTTACGATACGAGTTTTAGTTTCCGCCCCACCTTATCAAATTGTGGTTACTCACAGACATATATATATATATATATATATATATATACATATGCATATGAAGATATATAGAATATATATGTACATATATGTAAGAGCGTCGTAGTAACTTGTGCAAAACTCTCTCTCCTTTTTTCTCTGTTCTTTTTCTTCTCTCTAACTTTCACTCTTTTCCTTTATATATATATTTTGATATATATGTATATTCTATTTCTTCTTTTCTCTTCTCTGCATTTTTTGTCCATCGACTCTACGAAAGATTCCCCCGTGCAGCATATACAGCAAGCAATGCCATCGCCTGAAACGCTACAGCTGCATCAACAGCAGCAACAACACCAACAAATGCATCAACAGCAGCAGCTGCAGCAACAACAGCAGCAAATGCTGGTTGGAGATCAGCCGACGGCTGCAATGCATGCAAGTCTATTGGAGTCTATCGCCGCTGCCGTAGCGGATCAAAAGCATTTTCAACTCTTGGATCTGGCTGCAGTGGCTGCTGCAGCAGCTGCCACGGCGTCCGCCTCAGCGCAGAATCCAAATGCACCTCCATAGACACGACTCAAACACACACACATACACACACTCATGTAACAATTGTACACACAAACACACACACAGAATTTGTGCTTTTGTTTTGCTTTTATTCTGTTTTAGCTGACTTTTATTTATTTTGATACTCCCGTTTTTTTCTCTTCGCTGGCAACCATTACACACAACCATTCGCACACACACACACACATTTACTCCCAGAAACTTTAGAGGCTATTTAACTGTTATTTTCATGGCATTCTCATGTGATCATTTTCGTGAAATAAATTGTGCAAGGCAACACTTGGTTTGGTTGTTGTTTTATATATATATATATATATTATCTTTGTGTGTGTGTTGCAGGGCGCAGTTAAAAGTAGCTGTTGCAGTTGCATCTTGTCAATGGTCTGTTGTTTGCCACAAACACACACCCCCCAACCCACCCACACACCCGCAATAAGTTGCTGCCTGTTTTGTTGCTGTTCCTACGTTACTTTACTTTTACTGTACTTTCTATTTTATTCTATTATTTAAATTTTGACTACGCTTCGTATTCATTTGTTCCAGGCCTCTACACTTAATATTATCTTAGTTATTTTTTGATTTTCTTAATTAGTCTGTGTTGTGCTTGACTCGATTAATACACAAAAAAATACACACACACACACACCCACAAAAATACACACACAGAGTAAACGCTATTTAGCCAACAAAACAAAAACTACACTACAACACATGATAAAAAAAATTTATTTATTTATTGGGTGGTTTTGGCGCCAACCCTCGAAACTTGGTAAATTGTATGTTTAGTTAAAGCTATACGCAAAAATAAATCAAATAGGCCTATGCATTAAACAATAGCGTAATACTTAATATAAATCAAATGTTAACATATAAGTCTTTTTACAATAATTCCTAATTCATATACAAAGCAAGCGGAATGATGAGAGAATCGCATCGATTTTAAGTTAATTATTTCAAGCATAATTTAACATCTAAGTTATTAGCAGTTTTTTTTGGCAGGTTTTTCGTTTGCTAAATACAAATGGAGCATAAACAGAAAAAAATTTCAGTTAACCTAGAACTACGCGAATGCATAGATATCTTATCTTTTTTTATTATTATTATTTTGAAAGGAAAGATAGAAGTTATGCAAGCTGAAAAACCAATAAGATATGAATTTCACTCAATAAAATAAATAAAGCTAAAATCTATGGTATATTAAATCGCTTCATCTTTGTAATTATTTATCTAGGCACGCTGGATTACTATTTTAAAAGGTGATTAATAGGACCATAAACATATATATATATGTATATATATATATATATAAATCCATTAAAACGCACAATATGCACACATGTACAAAAAACACAAATGTCTCTGCGAATGAATGAAAATTATTTTAATCTAAATTTTAACCTTTGTAGCCATTAAAAATGAAAAAAGAAAGACACGCTCTGGCGATTTTTGTTTGAAACGAAATCATTGATCATTGATCTATTGCATGTGGGGAATATAAGTACATTATGTATAAGTCAATATAATCTGCAAATTAAAGCTGAATATAATATTTTCAAACAATCAATGTGTTTTATTTGTCGAGAACTTCATTAGTATTGAATATTTTACTGGTAAATTTTTAGTTTTAAATCATATTTTGCACTTTCACATTTTGTGAGTACTTATACATGTTGAATTTTTCTTGTGTTATATACAAAAACAATATTTTCTATTTTGCAGATGAAGGAGAAACGGACAAGGAAAAGAAAGAAACGTCTGTTATTGAACTTTTAGACTCGCCCTAAGCAAATGCAACAGGCGATAAGCTCCAAAGATTTTAAGCAAATCCACTTAAATTTTTACATACATTTTTTTGAGCCTAAGCTTCATTTCCGCTAAGTAATTTACTAACTGAAAAACGTTGTGTACTCCTTCAAAACCATTAGTTGTATAATTTAAATAAACTAAATACATTTCGCATGTATTACATATATTGTAGTTTAAAAGAAAACAATTTCTTTATGTCCGTTAAAAAATGCCGGCAAAACAGCTGGGCTGCAGGCGCTGCCAACCGTTTAGGTTTTTGTTTACCTGCAGTTGGCAGGCCCGTTTTGCAGTGTGACCGTTTGCAGCAGTTGGTCTAAGATCTTTGTACTGTGACGTCACCGTATTGGAATTTTTCTTGCGCGCGCATTTTTGTATCAAACAACATCGCTTTTAAAAGAAATTTTTTAATTTTTCCGCAATAATTGTGCACATTAAAATAAATATATTTACCAAAATACCGCTATAACTAATAAGTACACAGAAGTATTAGATTTAGGCCAATAAGATCTAATTACTAATTTATGGGTTAATTTAACCCCGAAATCATTGAACAAAAGCTGTTTATAGATTCTAGACACGCAAAACGTGCCGATTGCAACGCAATAAAAACTATATTGTGACATCACATCTTCAAATGCGCGATACTTAAGAGTTTCGATTTCAATTAACAGAGCTTTTCTTTGTCCAACCTTTAGATCTCGCAGTCGTGTTCCAGCCCCACAGTTCCAGTTTCAATTCCATTTTTCAGTTACATATTTATGGATCTACTACTACAGTTTATTGCATTCTGCAGTTGGCGTTGCAAGGTCTCGGACGTGTTCAGTATTAAATTAAACAAAATATCTTGTTGAGGAGCCATATAACATGTTTGAATATTTTTGAATATAAATTGTGCGGTGCTAGCGTTGATTATTTACAATAAAGTTGTTTCGAATTTGTTTACGCTTAAACATGTCTCAAAAACCCACTATTTATTACGCCCTATTTAGCCCTCCTTCCAGGGCTTGCCTTATCACGGCGAAACTTATCGGCTTGGATGTGGATCTCAAGTGAGTCAACATTCTCAGAACTAATGCATTTTTCAACCGAAATCTATTATCTTTTCACACAGAGTGATTGATTTTAAAAAAAGGGAACATATGAGCGAGGAGTTTATCAAAGTACGTACCATATATAGTTCTGGGCGCCGCCTAGCTAAAAAAAAAAACTGCATTCCTTCCAGCTCAATCCGCAGCATCAGGTGCCGGTCTTCGTGGACACAGATGGCGAGGTATTCACGGACAGGTATGTGTGTGTGTGCGTGTGTGCGTGTGTCCAGCCTAGCCAATCATCGCATCTCCTCTGTAAAAGCTAATGCGTCATTTATGCCATATAGCCATGCCATTTTATACTAAGTGCTGGGCGTGTAACGAATTAAATGTATTTAATATTCCAAACAGCCATGCAATTATTTGCTTTATGGTGGCCAAGTACGCCAAGAACGATCAGCTTTATACCACCGACTTGAAGCGACGTGCGCACATCGATCATCGGCTGCACTTCGAGAACGGCGAACTCTTCCAAGTGCTCAAAGATTTTGTCGGACGGAACATTTATGGCGGCGAATCGGAATACAATAAACGTTCGGTGGAATTGTGCGAAAGTGCTTACGACGTAATGGAGCAGTTCCTGACGCAATCCACCTTTATGGCCGGCAATGAACTGAGTGTGGCCGATATATCCATAAACACGACACTCATCACACTGGACCTGATTTATCCGGTGGATCAGCAGCGTTATCCGCAAATCTGCGGCTGGCTGCAACGCATGCAGAAACTGCTGCCCGATTACGAGGAGGTTAATCTGAAGGGCGCCCAGACACTGGAGCAGGTCCTAAAAAGATGCATGGCCGAGCACAAAGCGAAATCTTAACTAATAATGGCATCAATATTCCATATTCAATATACTATTTGTTTATCTTCATATAATATATATGCTTTAATACAATTTTAATTGGTTTGTTAAGCTAATTGGATTAAATTCACGCTATGCTAAATCTTTGTGTGTCTTTTGATTTGGAAGTCAAATGTTTAGGTATTTGTTTTTGATCTTTTGAAATAGTTGCTCGAAAATTGGATTTGTTTTTAATTCTGATAAGCCGCTAATAGTTAACACAAGATGTTTGCTTTTTCAACTACAACTAGATTATGATAATATTTAAGGTTTTGTCTGGTATCATATGTTATCGCCTACGCCCTAGCTGTATATACAACACAATCATAAACCTAATCACACTTATTTTGGTATACTTTGAAGCCAACGGATCCTTTCCACACTCTCTAGTCAAAGGTCGTCCAGTTGTTCATGCCCTTGCCAACGCCGGCGCCTGCGGTCAGCGCCGGCTTTGGGTTGGCTCCGGCAGCCGTCGCTGTATTCGCATTCAGGGAGAACTGATCCAATCCGTATTTGCGCAGCAGCTCGAAATCATCGTCTGGCTTGGCGCTGCGTTGTATTTGCGGCGGCAGCGGGACGACGCGGCTGGTGACAGCCGCCACGGTGGCCATGTGCTTGGGCGCAAAGTAGGGATACAGCGGATTGTTGACGCTATTGTTCACCTGATTGACCACGCTGCTGTTGACGCCGGCGGGCAGCGTGCTGGACTTGCTCTTGTGGCTGCTGCCGAAGTTCTTGCCCAGCGTTGGCAGCGGGCGTGCATTCTGATTCAGCGGATCGAAATCCTCCAGATCGAAGCTGGTGTTATTGCTATCGTCCAGCGATATCAGATCGTTCATGCTGTCCTCCGGTCGCGCCTGGGCGTTGCTGCTGTTGCTGCTGCGCGGCGACTGTGGTGCAGAAAGAGAAAAATGCAAATAGATTAGTTGAGCTGGCAAAGGAGAATCTGCAGGTTTCGTTAGGCAGGCAAATGCAAGCGGATTAGTGGCAAAACTACGGCAGGATCCAGCCACAATTGTGGTCCAGGTCGATGACAGATAAGTGGGGTGCGGTGCAGTGTGAAGGGGCAAGTTATGTGTTAGTACGTAATGTGGGACCGCAACCGGGACATTTGTTTGTTAGGTTAACTAGACGCGCATCTGTTGTTGTACCTCTCTCTTGGCCCGCGGCGTTGGTATTGGCGCCGGCGCTGGCTCCGTGGCCAGCGGCGATGAAATGTTCAGCTGCGAAAATCTGGAGGCGGCCGTTACAAACGAAGCACCCGACGAACAGGACGACGACGACGACGATGTGGACGACGCCGTTGAGGTGTTAGAGCTGCGCAACGAACCGTTCGGCTCATCCTGCCAGCAATTGCGCTCCAGTCGATTGATGCCAGCGCTGACAGCAGCCGCCGTGGCCGCCACAGCGGCGTGACTGCTGCACTGACGTCTCGGCGGTATTGGCGGCGACTGCACATCCGGCGGGCTGTCGAAGCTCGACTCGGTGCTGGCCACCGTGCGCAGCTGCTTGGTGGGCGTTGAGGTGTGTCGCGGCGGCTTCGCGTCGATCTGCGGATGCGCCAAGCTGCTGCTGCAGCTGTTGTTGGCCGCATACGGATGATTGTAGTAGGAGACGGGCTGCTGATGCTGCTGCTGCTGGCCGGCCTGCATGGGCGGTGGTGGGCGTGCCGGCGGCGCGCCGTTGCGCGAGCGTGTGTTATAATGCTCAGCAGCGTTTGGCTTCAGCTGCGTGTCAGGTGGCAGGTGGCAGTGTCGGTGGCGGTGGCGATGGCGGTTGAAGTGGCAGGTTTGCGATGATTTTGTGTGTGGTGCAAGTTTCAAGTGGTTAACAGGCGAACAAACAGACAGACAAATAGACAGACGCAACAGACGGAGTACAACACACAACAACAAACAACGACAACACATGAAAGAAGGCAATGAAAAGAATGAACGTAACATAAATATCGGCACACATGTAATGTATGTTTGTTTAATAAACGATAATGAGACCAACAGTTCGACATTGAGGCAAGCGGCAAGCGACACGACGCTAAAGCAGCTGCAGCCGCCTCTCGTATTCACGCACTAGACTACTTACGCTGCGATCGACGGCGGGCGTTTTGAAGAGCGGATGATTCTGCAGCTCCTGCGACAGATTCATCTCCGATGAGCAGATCGAGCTTGCCGAGCTAACAGCAGGAGACGCACCCACAACATGATCAAAATGACCGTTATTCGGCGGACCCAACGCATGGCCGTTCGGCGGTATATGACTGCTCGAGCTGGACATGGCCAGCGGCAACGGACCGCGTCGCTGTTGCGCCGGCAACTGCAGCATGCCCGGATGCTGTTGCTGTTCGCGTACAATGCCTCCTCCGCCTGATCCATTTAGATTGATCTCACGCTCCAGCCGCTTGCTGCACACCGGCGAACTGGGCGCCGAACGATGCGTCACCTTGCGACCGTAGCCCCCAATGCTATTGCTGCCGTCCGGACGATCCGAGTGCTGGGGCGAGCTGAGTCCAAAGTGGAACTGATGGTTGGGATTGTGGTTGTGGGTGCCGTTGTCGCGCCACTTTTTGTAGGCAGTCTTAACGCCACGCGAGCTCTCCTTGACCTTAGATAAAATGTGGCGAAAACAGAGTTGAATTAAAACTTAAATTAAGCTCTTTGCAGCCCACACCTACAAGATGCACATGAATAGAGTAAAAAAGATAAGGCTACCACTCACCGATTTGACAGCAGACTTAACAGCTGGATTAGTCTGCAAAAGTTAGGCGCATTTTGTGATAATACAGTATATATATTTTTAGGATCGATCAAAGCACAGAAGCACAAACGTGAGTTCCAAGCGGCAGATATATGAAAGAGACACGATCGACGCAACGCACAAATATTAAATGAGATATAGTTTTTATATAAATGTATGAATAGCTGCACAGAATTACAATCAAACTACTATTAAAAACTAATTGTTAAGATGGCAATGATGATAAATATGTTGGCGTTAATGTAATGAGGCTTGAAAATGTGATTTTTCTGTGTTAGAAACATATAAAGATTTGTGTTTTGTTTAGTATAGTGTGAATATAGGGCCTAAATATAAATACTGTGTTGGGGTTTGTGATTTCCCTGTGGTCGAATTTGGTTTATTGTTTTTTTATGTATATGTCTATGAATAAAGTTTAGCATTGGCGCTCTGCAAATAACACTTAAAGCATCTGCTGATCAAATGTATGTTATAAAAGCGCTGTTACTAACATTTGAAGCCACTGCTAAGCAACTGTAAGTATAAAGCGCGTTGTTACTAACATATTTAGCTTCTGCTAAGCAACTGTTGCTGTTTGAAGCACAAAGCTAACAGCGCGCTGTTATTTCAACATTAACTTTAAAAAACATAAGACATATACATAAAGAACGTGCCTAGTATTATTAAACAATTACAAAATCTATAACAAAAAACATAAAACTACATTAAAAAAATCAAAAAAAGGTTACAAAAGTCTCTTGGTTTAAAATCAATAACTGTTTTTAGTGTTGCCGTATATAAAAGTATTAAGTGCAATTGTTGGTTAAAAGAAAAAGAGAGTAATTTAAGTAAACTAACATTTTGATGTGAAAAGGTGTGTATGTGTGTGTGTGGAAATTCTACTCGTATTTTGGTGATGGGCGGTGGCAATCAGTCTAAATATATGTCTTGGCAAACACTCGCGAAACACTGCGCTTTCCCAAATAATACTGCGAAATAGATTAAATTAAATTATAGAAAATATTGTTGAGCATTGCAAAAATCAAAAGTATCTTAAATTTACGAAACATTGATACGGGAAGTTGTATGCGGGGCAGCGCAGAGGTCTCACTCAATCCACGTATTCCCTCCAAACCCAAATAAAAGAATAAGTAAATAATACAATACAACACATAGGTAGAAACATTTTGACCCAAGAATGTGTGGCACAACTAAAAGTGGGGATGGTGAGGCGGAGGTGGAATTGGCTTGGATGTGGAATATTGCACTATGAGTAGGAGGTTAAGGCAATCGAGCTAAAAGCTACCAAGCTTAAGCTAAGTTCAGGTACAACTACCTACGACGCTTACCTTGTCCTTGACATGCTTGAGAAAGACATAATTGCGGCCGCGTTTCTTCATTTTCTCCGCATAGCGAACAGTTTCCAGTTCGAACTCATCAGAGAAACCCAAGCCGCTGTTCAGCATTTTGAGCCGATCGTCGACGAACTGTGCAAAGATTTGCAGCTCCATCATTTTGGTAAGAAACGGACGCAAGTGCGCTGGCCGAGATTCAATGAACTTGTCGTGATTGAACGTTTTGCAGGTGTCGTGAAATTCAACAGCATCCCGATAGCCGCCAATCAGTTGAACTAAAGCGCCCAGAAAGATTTTCGAAACACGATCGCCAATGTGATCCTGTGTGTGACTCAGATATTTCTTGAGTTGTGAAACGATCTCCGGTGGCAGAGCGCGCACATCATCAAAGGGGCTTTCGAACAACTTTGTATCACAGTCTAAGATCACAACTTCGCCGAGCTCATCGGCCGAAACCTGCGCAGCAACACAAATTAACATTAGTGAATCACATTTATAAATTATTATTAAAGGTATATTCAATTTACAGTTTCCAGCACGGGCCTTGGTACACCAATTAGATATGGCATGGGTGCGCCCAGGTAATCCTTGAACTCCCAGGGCAGCACCGGTATAAATATATGCTGCCAGACCATGGGATAGAGGAATGCATTGGCCGCTTGAATACATGAGGATAGCCGATCCAAATGATTCGATGTGAATATAATGCGACGCTCGGCAAGCATGGCGGCAAATACGCATATCATCTCCTTGGGATCCACAAAGTTATAATACAGGTTAAGATTGTGCTGCAACAAGAAAATTAATTGTAAATAATGTTTATCATATTATTATTTATTACTCACATTTTCCGGTATGCTGGGCAGCTGAAATTGTAAGGGCCGCTCGAAAGTAAAATGCTGTTGGGAAAACGTTGAAAATGTTCAATTAGAAGTATTCTAATTTAAATATTTTTACATTTAATACTCACGCTCTGACCGCTGTTATAGAATACCGTTAGACTACCGCCCGAATCGGGCACGCCTCTGTTGTATGCCTCAGCTAGGAACGTGCAGAAACCATTTCGATCGGTGCGCCTCAGCTCCGCCAGCACAATCAACAGCTTGAGGAAGGTATCGTGCCACGGCAAATAGGTGATCAGCACCATGGCCGTTTCCGTCTTTGGATCGTGTCGACAGAAGCCGAAACGCCATTTGGAATCGCCGGTGGTATGCACAAAAGAATAGGATTGCACGGAGCCCCTATATAGAATAAATTAGATGGTAATGAATGCAAATTGTAAAATTTTTGAATATGTACAACAAGTGAAGTTCTATTTAAATTAGGCTTATTGCATATTGTTTTGAGTAGGAGCTGCCTTTTTTTTGTTCGCTAAATACATTTCCATAAAATCAATATACACTTTCTCATTGGGTACGGGTTATAATTAAATATGTTGATAATTATTTGACCTTTGCATTTCTATTCCTCCAGTAAACTTTGACTTTCTCAAATGAAAAATTTCTCTTGGTCAGGATTGGTCAGTAGTTGTGTGTGTGGGTATTTAATATATGTTTATGTATTTATGCGATTATTATAGCACATCCGCTCGACAACGCCATAAACCCAATGACCTTGACAGTCTCGTTTCTCAAGAAACGCTTCATCGCGTTTGTGCTCTTTTTGTATGTACGCAATAAACACTACGTATGTTTATATCTAAAAGTACGTTCAAAAGACTAAATTAAAATTATGAAGACGATCGTCTGTGGGCTTTTAAAATGACTAATGCTGCCCGTTGGCGCGGAAAGTTGTTGATCAGGTCTGCTGCTTCATCCTCGTCTTCGTCTGCTTTGCCTCTTAACCCAAATTAAAAGCGTTTGCCAGACGAGGCAACAACTCAAAAAACGCAAAAAAACGAAAGCAGCGAAAAGCACAACAATTTTAAATGCGTTTGCTGAATCGAGAGTCTTTAGCATCTAAGCATACTTATAGAATAAATATGAGAGATTTTGATAAACGGTGTTTCCTTTTGTTGTCTTTCCTTTGTTCATTGTGTGACAGTTCATTTACGTTGATGATTATGTGTGAATAAAAGCACAGTTTACAACAACAACGACAAAATCAACAACGGCTATTCGCACTGAGCTCCGTTTTCAATGCGACGTCGCTTGGCCTCCATTTTTTTGCTTTACAGCTCTTTCGCATTTCGCGGGCCTTTTTATATTTACGTAGGCGTCGGATTACGTAAAGTCGTTAGATGTGCACGTTATTTAATAAAATATGCTAAGCAGGCAAGCGACAAAATCACTGCAAAAAGCAAAGACAAGGAAGTGGCCTCTCTTTCGCACTGCAGCTGTGCATGTCGGTGCATTGACTTTGGGTGATAACTGTTAATTACAATAATGATAGCGAGTAGGAGAGAGACAGTGAGCGCGAGCACGCGCGAGAGAATCAAAGTTGATGAATTAAGAGAGCGTGCCGGAGGCTGTCTTTGTTGTTGTTTCGCTGTGTGCCGTAACGGTGCTTTGCGTATGCATATATGTATGCATAAATGTGCCGTTTTAAATTTATTTTACTTGTGAATATTGCTTTGGGCTAATATTTATCATTATTATTAGTTTTACTTTAAAGTCATTTCAACAACGAAATTCATTAGCCCAGCGTTTGTACACTTTCCAAAAACTGTGTTTATCAGCTTGTTTAGCCATGCGATAATAATGGCAACGGGGCAGCAGAGTGAGGGGAGGGGGCTGGTATTAAAGACAACTTGTTGCCCAGGCAGCTGCACAGATAAACCCAGAAATGTTTTCGGCATGACTAACACAGAAGACAATTGAAATATGCCTGACTGTGTATGTAACCGATACAGTGAGGAAATACTTACTATAAAAACAGCAACAAGCGCAAAGTGCGAAAATAAATGGAGTTCAACGAAATGCGAATGAAATAATTCCCCAATACCCATACAAACTGGCGCGCATATGTAAACAAACACAAAACTATACAACAGGTTATTCAATTCATGGACAAACTTGAAGTGGACGCTGTTGCTGGTGCTGCTGTCGCCGCCGACGCCGCCGCCGCCGCCGTCGCTGCTGACATGAGTCATCAACAGTGCTAGCAATTTTGGCTTGTTTCCAGTCATATTTGACTTGTTTTTATAGTTAGATTACAGGCGGCAATCAGCAGCAAGCAAGTGATTACATTTTAACTAAATAAAACATTTTAATAAAGCCTTCTGTCGATCGATTGGTGTTATTTAAAGATTAGCTTTTTTTGGCTTTTTCAGCTACTCCAGAACTTAGCTGGGCAGCACTGGTCATCAACGTCATCGACCAACGCTCACCCAGTCAAACAGCAAATAATAAGCCGAACATCCAACGGTCGTTGGTTCTACATGTTTTTATTGTTGTAGCGGTTTTGTCTATACCTTGTTTATATACATTTATAAATGACTAACGCCAGACAACCGGAAACATGCATGTGTAATATTGAATGTGTTACAAATTGCAAAAATACCAAAAACAAAACATAGAAGAAAAGTAAAGAAAGCAAACTTACCTTTCGAGACCGCAGGGAAACGCAAACGATGGGATGCCGTTGAGCACCTCCTTATCTCGAAAGCCCTCCGGGAAGCTTTCGATAATGACGCCAGCAGGCGTTGCGGCCAGTCCACCATTGCGGCTAACGGTGCCTCGATCGATGCCGCGCGTGGCCTTCACTTCACACCAAAACTCAAAGAGTTTCTTTACGTCGTTTCTGTCAAATGTGACCAAGTAGTTGCATTATTATAATATATATCATATAATATATAAAGC
This sequence comes from Drosophila lacertosa, assembly GCA_004143845.1. Taxonomy (NCBI): domain Eukaryota; kingdom Metazoa; phylum Arthropoda; class Insecta; order Diptera; family Drosophilidae; genus Drosophila; species Drosophila lacertosa. The sequence continues at coordinate 202,642 of SCDZ01000208.1, read as the reverse complement.
AGCTGATGTTTCAATTTCACTATAGTTGTGGTTGCGCTCGATTCAGCCAAGCGTAACGCCCACTGCACATACACACACAAGCACACATATTTTTTCCCGCAGATGGAAATCTCTGAACAAAATACTCACTTGATACGTGAACCCATCTGGAGATTTTCTTTTGCACTCTGGTTTCTAGCACATGTTTTAATTATTGTTATGTGTTCATATATTTTATGATATTATTTGGGGCTATTTTTATGTGTGAACTTTTGATTTGATTTGTAGTGTCACCAGCAGCATCAGCATCAGTAGCCCGCATAAACATATATAGGCGGCTGGTCACTGGCACCCTTCGTCCCTTCTCTTCTTGCTCTGTTGTCGCTTTGTCGATTCACAATTTGGTTTCGCGACGTCATTGAATCATTGTTTTTTTTTCGCTATTGCGTGTGCGATTTTTGCAACTATTTAAATACCACTGCACACTTGATTCTGGGCGTTTTATTTGGCCCCAATAAATATTGATACACTTGGCAGACCGATTTTCATGTAATATTGTCGAACAAAAAAAAACACTTTTAACGACAAAAACACCAACAACGCAGCGACGCAACCGAACCGACTCGCTCAGCAGTTGCACTTGTACTCGATGTGAACATCGATACTCGCAGAGTCAGCTGTATTGTTTTTAACATCGCTGTTATGCTATCGATATAGATGTTGTTTGCATAGCTGCACCGTATGTTGTTAACTGAAATGTTATGTTATTCTATTGCCGCTCTGTTAATAAATTTCAGTTACTAAATATCAAAATTTAAATTTAAGCGTGACTGCGCGCAATTTTTTTGAAACTAACAACCGACTATAATAGCTAATATTTAACTTGAAGTTATTTACATTAATTAGCATCGAAAACATAAGAAATAAACATTTTTAGTTAATGCGCAAAATGTCAAAAATGAGTAACGGCTGTTCTGTAAAAAGAGTTAGTGGCGAATGTAAACAACAGTGCGGCGGTATGTTAAGTTCTGAAAGAACCAGCTGGTTCCTTTGAACGACATCAGTTACTTTTACATGTGCGCTATATGTTTTTGTTTACAATTAGAGTTCGTTACAATTTTATCCTGTCCAAAGTTTACATGTTAAGAAAAATGCCATAAATGCCTGTTATCGATTCTGATATTATATAATTTGTTTGCCTCAATGGGTGTCTAAAACTAGCAACTAAAGTTCCTTACGAAAAAACTAAACAAAGGCAGGAGTCGACAACTAAAGCCTCGGTTGCTTTACAACTAGTAAAGGCAAGTTAAATAATATATAAACTCAATAAACTATGCGTGCGTCATAATTGGCACGATAATTACACCACCAGCGCCGCCCACCTTGACAATCACCAAAATAGCACAAAGGTTCACCATTCACCCCCATACCCTTGGCCCTGGCTATTGATTTTGTTGTTGCACGTGATGCCAAGACAAAAACTCAATAATATATATGTGTGTAAGTATAGCGTTCGTGTACGTGTACGTGCTTATGCGTGCATGTGTGTGTGCGTGCAATTGACGACCCAACGGCCATTTTTGCCGCCGGCCTGCAGGCGCAAAGAATCAACCATGGCTTTCATTGCGGTTCTGTGAGCCATTGGATAAACATTACATCAACTATATATATATTTATTTATTTTTTAAACTTGGTGTGACACCTACAAAATTCTCAAAATTTTTATTATTTGAAATTATCGTTGTTTTACATTTTCTTCAAGGTAAGCGCACAAGCCATCATTTCATGGATCGTTTTATGCACATATATTATGCAAGGCGGCAATAAAAGTGTACCACATTTACGGTATCTAGTATAGTAGACGATAAATAAAGTTTATCAATGCTAGTTGCTGGCTGGTTACTGATAAACATTAGCTAACAATATTTTCGCACCAAATCGCTGTCACATCATGTTATGCGCCATTGTCCAGCTGCCGCTCAAAGCGGCAGGCGCACAAAATCAAAAACTGAACAACGAATTGCTGAGCATTGGCCGCTTTGCACTCATGATTAGTCACAATAGCAGAAGCGCCAGTGCAGCTTTAACCCAGCAGCTGACGCGATACCAGTCGCAGCAGCAGCAGCAACAACAGCAGCAGCAGCAGCAGTACCATCAGCAGCAGCAACCACAACGACGAAATCTACAACTTAAACGGGAACTGCTGTGAGTGAGCGATTATCCCTGCCATAAATCAAAAGTCGTCCACCTTCGGGCTGCCGAAGATTTAATACCCTTGCAGATTGTTGGAAGATAAGCGCTAATTATCTATTGTATAGTTCAATAGCAACGCACTCAATTGTTAGGCTTAGTCAGCAAACAAAACAGGTTTGCACACAAAAACTAATTGATTAATCCATTGTTCCAATGACTGCTATTTGTAATAGTAGTCCGATATTAATATTGTTTTGCTGATATGTCAAAAGTAAAGGGTGATTATAATTGCCCAGTTTGGTCCGTATATAATGTAATATAGAATATTTTTCATGTAAAAACTAAGTTTTTACTAATTGTTCCTATCGGAAACATATGTTTGAATAGAACGATATTGATAATACTTTTGAAATATGTTATTTTCCAAATTAATTCGTATACCCTGTAAAACAAAAAAAGAATTTCTTACAAAAAACAATTGTTCCTATGACAAATACATGCCTAAATGATCCAATGTTGATTAGATTATACAGACATTTTAAAAGTAGAGCAACACGCTCAATTACCAAGTTTAATCCGGATGTCTTAAAAAACAAAAAAGTTGTTCATACCTTCTGCGAGGGTATAGAGTAAATAATGCGATATCTGCGTAGTCATCTGTCCATTGCGTGCTGATAACCTCCACTACACGGCTCGGGTTCGAGTGTCCGCCCGAGCGAGGCGGTGGGCCAGCATGCCAGCTGTTGAATCGCCGCCCGACCCCTTCAATTAAACCCATACACGAGCACCTCAATAGCTGTACTATAAGCCAAAAAAAGAATAACGATAAGATATGCCCCTACACACTCATAGTATAACACAAGTGAACTGACACAGACAGCTGTAGTTCCATTCAGCAATTCGCGCATATACAAACGAACATTTGTATTATGTATATCAGCGCTTTGTCATAAATTGTAATTTGTACGCCTTTGCAATTGCAGCCGCCCCGCTTGGGATCAAAGTACCAAAGTTACTTGGCGTGGAATACACACGGACCCAGCTTCAGTCACCATGTTCTATTCCATGTACGCGTACCTGTCGCACTTGCCGCGCCTGCATGCCCTGGGCATAGCAATATTTGCCTACATTGTCTATTACCTCATACAGGTGGTGAAGGTGAGTGCGATCTTACGTAATGCCCTGATTCATGTCTAATCATGCTGGTCATTCCGAACTTTTAGCGGCCGATCCTAGCCTGCGCCGATGGCCCCTTCAAGCAGTACCTTATGAAAACAATGCCCACGCTGGAGAATAAGTACTGGCCCACCTTTTGGTGTGTGGAGAGTCGTGCCCAGACCGTCCTAGCGAGCTTGCTGCGCTCCAAGGGTCTGCCCCGCGTCAATTATCGCCGGTAAGTGCCTTTTGTTGCTACCCAACCTTAACTTCCATTGTCGTCGTGACCCTTTTCCCCCCTATATACACAAAAATTAGCTAATTATAGTATGCATAGCCTTTGGGTGAGCGTTAGTTCAACAAAAATGTTGACCCGCTCTAAAAGCCGCCTTTAAGTGAACAGTCAGCATTTCAAATTAGCTCAACTAATTATCATCCTAATAAATAGCATGCATGAAATAGCTGCCTTTTAAAAATTAAAGTTTTCAGCTATAAAAATTTAGGTCTTCTTAGTGCTATCAAAATTTATTCAGCCTAGAAGATTTTTTAAATTGGTCTAAGTTTTTTCAAGCTTAAAAGCTAAAAAATTCTTCTCAAGTATTTCAATTACTTACCAAGCAGAAGCTCGACGACTTCTAAGCTATTTTTAAAAAGATATATATAATAAAACCTTGCCCGGCTCCAAATTATTATACTATGCAATTTCAATTGGATTAGTTGGAAATTTTCACAAATGAAAACACACAACATGCATATGTGTGCACATAATTCAATTAACTATATTTGTTATACTTGCTGCACATAGCGAAATTCTCAGCCTGAAGGATGGCGGCGAGGTGGCTCTGGACTGGATGGAGGAGGGCTGCGAAGACCGTGCACCTTGCGTGCTCATTTTACCAGGCTTGACTGGCGAATCGCAGGCAGAGTACATTAAGTGCCTGGTCTTTGCCGCCCAGCAGGCGGGCATGCGTGCTGTTGTCTTCAATAATCGTGGCCTCGGCGGCATTGAGCTGAAGACGCCGCGTCTCTATTGTGCCGCCAACTGTGAAGACCTGTGCGAGGTGGTGCAGCATGTGCGCCGCACGCTGCCCGCTCACTGCAAGCTGGGCGCCACCGGCATCTCCATGGGCGGCCTCATACTAGGTAAGCATATATATATATATATAGAAGTTGTTTTTAGCTTTCGCTGTTCAATTTATTTGCTGTTGCAGGCAACTATTTGGCGCGTAAGAGCGACGAGGCGCGCATAAATTTGTCGGCTGCCAAGATTATCTCGGTGCCTTGGGATGTGCACAAGGGCAGCGCCAGCATTGAGAAGCCCGTGATAAATAACCTGCTGGGGCGACATCTGGCCGGCAGTCTTTGTCGCACACTGCGCAATCATTTGGAAATCTACAGGGATATATATCAGGATTCGGAAATTGATATACAGCGCATATTGCGTGTAAGTAATTGGATTGCCAACGTCATAATTCAAAGTTAAACAAAAGAAATCTTTTTCAGTGCAAGACCATCAAGGAGTTCGATGAGCTTTTCACGGCCAAACAATTTGGCTATGCCCATGTGAATGATTACTACACGGATGCTACCCTGCATAATAAATTGGATCACATCTCGGTACCGCTGCTGTGTCTGAGCGCAGCGGATGATCCGTTTCAGCCGCTGGACGCTATACCCATTAAGGCCGCCAATCAGTGCACACATGTGGCCATTGTTATAACCGCACGTGGCGGTCACATTGGTTTCCTCGAGGGCTGGTGGCCGTCGACCAAGGATCAGTATATGTGTCGTTTGTTCACCGAATATTTCAGCAAGGCGCTCTACGACGAGGATGGCGAGTTCGAGCGTGCGTCAAATAAAATGCACGAGCGTTTTCTGGCCAAACAAACGGTTGAGCTGGCTACGCATCTCAATGCGCCCGCTGAAGTGCTGCTCTTGGAAAAGCCGGTGGATCAGCTGGATCAGCATAAACTAAAACTAATGTAGAAGAATTCATATGCAGCAACTAGGCCTTAACTAGACACTCTACATATATATAAATATAAAAAGAATCCTGCGTGTGTATGCCGATTGCCAGTTTTAAACGCCAGCTGGAGACTTGTGATATGATATTAAACAAAATCCAAAGTGTTATATTATATAAAAATTAAATTACTAGTTAACTATTCGGTTAAACATTTTGTCAGCTGTTAGAAATATTTAAATTAACGCTAGATATATATTTATATATATATATATATGTATTAGTCACATATCAAATTGGAACAGTGAACCAAAAGCTTTAAATTAATTCATATTTTAGTGAGTACAAAATGCAAATTCGCAAATTCAAATAAAGAAAAAAAAAAACAAAAGGAATAATTAACTATGACACAGTACAATAATCTTACTCAAATTATATATTTTTTTTAATTCCATATATATTTAACTAATAAAAAGGAAATACAACGCTTAACAAAATGAATATGCGCATATGCTTGGCTTTAAACACACATTAATCGATTATATGTATATAGTATAGCGAGCAGTTGAAAACTGTTTACAGCTAAAAAACACGTACGTAAATATAAAAAAGATTTGTGCACTCGGCACGTACTGGCCTAAATCGGCTTGTAGAGCAACGTTGTGACATATTTCTTGCAGTAGCGATGCGTGGCGCTGAGCACCATGACGCCGTCTTTGATCGAGAGCGCGTACAAGTGGTTCAACATAACGTGGTTCGGTTCGGGCAACAATGTGGGCTCGCACTTTAATATAAATGGAATTTATTAATATAAATATATGATTGTATGCAGCTGCGACTACTATAAAGATATAGTCAGTCAGTCAATCAGTTAATTAATTAATTACCGATAGCGGCGTATCCTTGTTCAGTATGACCTGCAGCAGATGTGGCGGCAGATTTGGCGGTCCCGACACCTTCTCCCAGGGCTTCGCCTGCGGCACTTCCTGTGAATACTCCTTCTCGGCATAGTTGGGCACATTCTCGCTGTCTTTGGCCAATGCCTGAAACACTTCAAAGTCAGATGGCCGCACCGATACCAGATTATTCTTATCTCCCTCATCGTTCTCGACGCTTTTCTATAATGAAATAAATGCCAGAGAGTGAAAAGAGCAACAATTTGAATTATTTAGTTTGAAAACAGCTTCGGCATTGCCAGCTGCGCCCCCAAACGCTTTGTTTACAGTCCAGCGGCGATTACACAACGTGAAAAATAATCAACTGCGTCAGCAAGTGTAAACATTGCGCGCATATCGATTTTCCCCCACTGTGCTGACCGCTAACGCTAACGCTAACTTACCAGTTTGGGATCGTGCTTCCATTCGCCGTCCACACAGAATTTGTACTGATGATCGCCCTCGGGCAGATCAATAATGGTCACAAAGTTGCCATGGCTGCGCACCATCGGAATGGGCTTCCACTTGGAGAAGGTGCCCGAAATGGTTACATTTTTGCCGCCATAATCCCAGCGCAGTACAGTGGGCAGCGCCGTTTTCTTTGGTTCATCCTCATCAAAGCCCAGCGGCAGTGATCCTGACGCCCGCTCCTGTTCGTCGTCATCGTTGTTGCTCTCGCTCATTGTGCTCGCTCGGTCAGCTGGCGCTGATGTTGTTGACGCTGCTGCAGCCGCTGTTGCTGTCGATTCGTTATCAACAGCTGATGTGCGCTTAGTGCCCGCTCTCGTGTAATACTCGTCGTCGTCTTCTTGCGACGAACCCTCGTTCAAGACTGCCGTATGTTTTTTATCGAACGAGAAAGCTTGGCCGCCGCCACCGCCGCCTCCGCCCCCTGCTGCTGCGCCCGCGCTGCTGCTGCCGCCCCCACCGCCGCCCGTTCCAGGCGCAGCGCTGCTCACCGAGTCGCGAAAATGTGCGGGAGAACTTGGCGTGGAGAGGTCCGTCGACTTGAGGCGCTCACGATGCATATGCACGGTCGAGCTGCCCGCGTTGCCCATCTTGCAGTATTTACTTTCGTTCTCTCACTCACTCTCTGTCTCTATTTTGTATAGCTTAATTGCTTTTTTTTTTGGAGGTTACTTAAAGCATTTAAAATTGTTGGACGATGATTGTTTTTGGCACTTTGTTTTCCTTGACGTTCGTTGTTGTTGTTTTTATTTCAGCCGTTGTTTCGCTTCCGCGTTAATTGAGTTGTAAACTTAAGTCAGTTCTTGTTGTTGCAGTGCTTTTTGTTGTATAAAATGTTTGGCATTTATATTTTAAACATTTATTATTTAATAGTTTGTTTTCGTCGTAAAATGGCTAATTATAATTACAACTATATACATATGTGTATGCATGTGTGTGTATGTAAGTACTATATATTTGCAGTTCCAATTGGATTTGATTCATTCGGTGAGAACATTCAACACTGCAGTGTTGCAAGCGCCATATATCGACTAGGGCAGCAGACTCAGCACTGGCGCCCCAATTAGCAATAAGTTAAATTGCTCAAACAGCAACCTGTTTTATTTATTTAAGCGACCAATATGTTCACATCTATTTATTTTAAACATTATTTAGCACAAGGCACGCAGTTAATAAATAATTAGCCTGGATACTATAGAACTGGTTCCGCTGAACCAATGTTTTCGTTGCTCCTGCAGCCCTGCGCAGATATGCAAGGCTTATGTGTGAAAAAGATTAGAGGGCAACATATAGGAAACTAATTAAAGCATTAATAATACATAATAATGGCCGAACTGGTGAAAGACTGGCTGGCGGACTATCAGCGCGCACGCCGTCAGCCAGCCGACAACGAGGCATTCGTCGTGGAGCACGAAACCGATCCCGAAATCGCCGAGGCCATCTTCACAATATTCACTGAACGGCAGCGCAACGAGGATTTGGTGCACGACATTTGCCAGCAGTTGCTGGCCTTCTATCGGGCACCGGAGGTGGCGCTGCATAAGTTTCCATTGCAGTTCCTGCCCGTCTTGATATACACGTACCTGCACGCCGTCGCCGCCGGCGATAAGAAAGCTTCCCGAGGCGTCGAAACGCTGCTGATATGCATTTATAACGGCGAGGTGTCCACCGACGATGGCGGCCAGAAGGTGGTCGCTTTTCGCATGCCAATACTGGCGCACGTGTCCGTGTATCACGAGCAAAAGAGCCTGCCCATGACCGATCTGCGGCGCTGGGAGGAGAACTGCAACCGCGAGGTCAAATGGGGTCCACATTTGCGCATCGAATCGATAAATGCCCAAAACAGGATGCGCATCATGACCGCGCTGCTCTTCTGCTACAATCAGCAGGTGAGCCTCACACAGAAGTCGTCGCTGCTGCATCTCTGCCGCGTCGCCTCGCAGCTAGTAAATCAGGGCTTCACCACCAAATCTGGTCACGGGCATCGCATGAGCTATGGGTAAGACTTATATGAAGAAAGATATTGAAATATTAAACTCATGTTTGCTTACAGCTCCGATCCGACGACAGGTGCTACGTTTCCCAAGCCGTCGGCGCCACGCATTCCGCTCACTGCGTCGTTTCTGATCGAGGTGGTGCACGCGATTTATTATGCGATGTTTAACGGCTTTGGCACGGTGGCGATACAGACCCTGGAGGATATACACAATCGTGCCAGCTACGAAATGTACACGGAACTGATTCTGGTCACAAGCGCCGTGCGCAATTCGCTGCATGCAAACCCCTCTGGCCAGCCCAACGATGGGCCAATGGGGCTCAGCGTGGCATTGACACCGGCCACAAATACCGTGACGACCTCAGTCTCGAAATCGATGATAACAAATGCGTCATTCCGTACGAAAAAACTGCCTGATGACATTCCCATACAAGTGCAGGATCTCACAATGCAGCAGGGGCCGCAGCAGCTGGCCAGTGTAACGGAGGAAACGGAACCGGGTGCCAAGGAATCGCCCTCGACCAAGGAGAGCAGCGGTACGCGTACTTCGATCATCAGGCCCAGCATGGAGGGCATTAAGGCGCAGGCACACAAAGCGCTTGGCTTCAAGAAGTCCAAGGACAAGGAGAAGGAGAAGGAGAAGGAAAAAGAAAAGGAGCCGCCAAAACCACCGCAACGTAAATTTGACAAGCATACGCAGCGCAACTCGCTGCTCCAACTGCAATCGCAGACGCCGGAAACGGTGCTCGAGTACGAGAAGAGTCCGCTGTCGGTCAGCAAGTCGAAGACATACGATGCCGTTGCGGATGCGCAACCCACCGATATGCTGCCCATGCAGACGCTGTCGCTGATCAATGAGAATGGCAGCAACAGTTTCAGCATCGATAGCGACATGAACGATGGCATTGCCGTCCTGGCTGGCCCGGGCAGCGGCGTTCCGGCCAGCACGATGGCCTCGCTGAACAGCAATACAACTTCCATCACGAGCAGCGATTTGCTGACCAAAAGCTTCGACTCCAGCATCGAAATGACGCCCATGGGTCATAGCAACAGCAACGGCGCCAAGGTGAACGAACATGGTCTGGATTAGTGCGAGCCATTCCGAGTTTAACAGCAAACCAATTAGCCAAATTCAAAGTATATTTATTATGATTATATATTATTATATATATATATATATCGCACGTTACCTCTTGGGTATTAACTGATGAACAAAAACCATGCAGACGATTGCAGCCCGGGCTACGTTGGGGCGTTTTGAACTGTCAAATGTATCGCAGCAATACTTAAAATCCGTTTGAATTTCGTTAAATTCTATTGTCACACTTAGTTGTTCGTATTGTATTATTGTATTGTATTCTAATTGTTGGTAAAATGTACATTACTAATTACGTAATTTTCGTTTAGACATAAGCGTTTAAAGTCCTACGACACACTCACCCAGAATTACCTACTAATTAAACACAAATATAGCCAAGTTACCAGTTGTCCAGCAAAAACAAAATAACTCAAAGAAAAGTGCTTAGCAAAAGCATTTTGTAAAGAATTTAATAGTGCAACTATCTGATTAATTAAACTCCAGATCTTGTTATCTAGATTCTGGTACAATTGGTTAAATATAAATATATATGTATATGTTAAGCAATATGAAAACAAGAACAAACTGTGGGCTTCGGCTTGCCGAACTTGAAAATACCCTTGCAGTCATGTTTATTCTAAGGTGCGAGGTATAAAGGGCTATAGTTATGCTTTTGATACTGGTTAAGGATATATATACTCTATGTTGTTGGTCAGGTCTGCTCCATTATGTTACTAATACACACAAAAGCTGAATATACTCACTGCAAGGGTGTAATAAAAAGCTATGGCAAATATACAAAACATACATACTTACAACATATATATACCACACATATACAGTTACATACGTAAGCCTAATATATATACATACAGATATTTATTGAACGTTGACTTACAACCAATGTTATTGTAATTGATTTAAACTAAACACAAAATATATATACATAATTGAAATGGTGACTTGATTAGCGTGTGAATTTCTTTCGAAACTTTCCCTGTAGAAAGATGCGCGGCACATCGATGCCTTCCTTCAGATTCAGCGTGCGTCGATGCACATAGTTGTTGGCCAGCACCTCGAAGCCGTTTTGGCTGAACAGCTGCGTCAGCTCCGGCTCGGAGAAGTAATAGCTGCGCGTGCCATCCTGGCGCATGTAAAGATTCTCGGCGATTTTGTGGCCCGGCTTGAAGCGCAGCTGGGCCATGTCGTACAGGCCGTAGTCTCGGAACAGCACCAGGCCGCCGGGCTTGAGCAGCTGCCACAGATTGCGGACGACATCGACAAAACGGTCCGGGTGTATGGCGGATAGCACAAAGATCATGGTGCACACATCCAAGCTGCCCGCGGAAATGTATTCGTCCACCTGTTGCGTCGTTATGTCGCACTGAAAGCAGCTTATATACTTTGGATCGTACAGCGGATTGGCGTGCACAAAGTCGACAGCACGTGGCGAAAAGTCGCAGGCATAAAAATAGAATCCTCGATCTGATTTCTCTGCCTTTAACTGCTCCTCCAGCAGTGGGTATACCAGATTGCCCACACCGCAGCCCACCTCCAGAAGGTTGCGCTTCTTGCCGGAGCCCATGCTCGGTTGATCTGCCAGCAGCTCTTCAAACTCGCGTGTTGTCCAGTGACGATCCTTAAAGAAGCGTGTTTCGTTGCGTTTGTAGAACAAGTCCCAATGCCGCTGTGCATCAATCTCTAATTTATTCGCCTTGAATTCGGGCACCAGGCGCTTGTTTTGCTCCTCCAGCTGAAGTATTTCGGCAGGGGAGAGTTCTTTGGTTTGTGTCGTAAATACGTCTGCTTCCATTTCACTCAGTTATTAAGCGAATACTTCTTAACAACAAACAAGAATAGTTTATCAATTTTACTTTTTCTTGCAATATGAGTTTATAAATTTTACAAGGTAGCGCAAATGTTGGCTCTCAGCGTACACATGTATTCTATGGCTGCACAATAAGTTGTGATGTCATACATGCGCTTCTTATTTGTAATGAAACCTATCGAACAATCGATTCTTAATCGAAAATAAACAAAAGTACAACCATGTGTTGTTATTGTTGGTTACTTAGCCCGCTAGATTTAAAAGCGACATTTAGCGCATTTTCAAATGCAACATTAGTTTCATATTACAAGTAAACGTATGATTTCTTTATTGCGCCGAGTTCTTCCGATTATTATAAACCAAAAACTCAAACTATACAAATATATGTGCATTATTATTAAGAAGATAACAAATAACAAAAGTGAAACGAAAATACCAAGCTTTGGTCTTTGTTTGTAGGATGTGGGACAGCTCATTATCTGCCCATGATAGTTGGCTCATCGGCCATGGCAACTTCATCGTTGGGCGCCTTGGCGCCCTTCTTCTTACCCGAATACCAGAGGAACATAACACCGCAACTAATATTAACCACGAACGTGAACCACGCCAAAAAGACGCCATAGCCATAGCTGAAGGAAAAGAAATGGGATGAATTAAATAACTGCTTGTCCTTTTGCAAGATATCACTCACTTTAATTCCGCACCATCCGGATAGGCATAGAATAAGTGGTCCTTGGTGTAGTCAATGGAAGAGAACAAAACCTGGATCACCACAAGCGCTGTAGACGCCGCCACCAGGTGAATGCCACCGGCCAGACGCTTGAACATATAGCGCGGATTCATGAACGTGTAGAACGAGAATACCGCGCCCAGGCTCATGACGAACAATGTGATGCAGGCAAAGGATGCCTGCGTCCGTATGTAATCTGAAATGGCGTACCACGACACTACCAAATAAAAACCAAAGTTGTGCCAGTACCAGGTGGATAATACCTACCCATCAGTTCATCATCGAAACCGGGCTCGTTGCGCAAAGTGTTGGAATTGGGAAACATGTCGATGTACTTGCAACGCGCTAAAGGCAGATAAATATAAATAAATATTAGATAATCCCTACTTCGGTTCATACTCACGGTAGGGTATATAGCTGTAGTAGGCGGTCTGGGTGCCCTTCCTCGGCGGCAGCGGCGGCACCAGTATCAAAATCACACGCTCCTCGTTGAGCACAAAGGCTGGTATGCCGATGTCACGTATATAGGTGCCCAGGAGGCGCACCACCAGCGGATAGTCCGTCCAGTTGCTGAATATGGACTGCTGTGCCATCTCCGGTATAACATAGTACGACCATGTGTTGTTGTACTTGACGCGCTGCAGGGCTGTGCCGAAGGTCCGCCGCTTGATGATGCCGCTCACGTCGAGCGGATCGATGGGTATGGGCTTGAGGGCAGTCGCATTGAACTCGTGCTGGTTGGCCTCCGTGGACATGACCAGCTTGTGAAAGGCGCTGCGAAACGTTTGGAACTCCTCCTCCTCGCCGCGTGCCCAATGCGCGAACATGCGACGACGCGCCGGCTCCGTAAAATTGCCCGAACCGTCGAGCTTCTCCTCGGCAAAGTGCCGTATGAACTCCATGTGGGTGAGATTGCGCTTGGCGTCGTTGATGTTCGACTGCGAGGTGTACGACATGGAGCTAAAATTGCGCACCACCTGCGCGTTGCTCAGCGCATTGGGAACAATCGTGTTGCGGCAGTGGCGCCACAGGCCCGAGTGCGAGGACATGAAGAAACGTCGCGATTCCGGTATAAAGATGCCTGCAAAGGGAGCAAATATAGGTTGACAATTTTTAATTGTTTTATATAATTATAGCTGTTACCTGTGCCGCCTGATATTATAATCCAATGGTCCGTTGAAATGGCCACAATCCAGACGATCAGCGAGACGACCATCAGCATGCTGCAGCCGAGCAGCACCCGGCGCTGGAACATGTAAGCCTCCATCAGCGGCCGGCGGGCCTCATCCCGGCCAATGGTCGAGGTGGATATGTCGCGTTTCATTTTCACAGCTCACGTCCGCTCTCTTTACGGGCCAAGCGACTGTGCGCGGTCTCCGGACGATACCAATGGGAAATCCACACGCACATGGGACAGGGCACGTTCCTGGCGGGTATGCAAAATGAGAAGTTCAACGCGACTTGGCATGGCTAATGGTTAAATAAATGAAGTCACGTTGCGTATACGCATCGTTGTACAAGGCGAGCTAAATGTCTGCTTTTCATTAGTGTATTACTGTATGTGTGTGTGTGTGTATAGTTGTGGTTTCGTGTGTGTGTGTGTGTGTGAGTTCTCTCACATCATCATAATTATAATTCAGCAGGTGTTTGCACGAAATTAACGCAATTTTCATTTAGATTTTCATTTTCATTTAATTTTCTTTTTTGTTTTTGTGGATTCTCGCTGGGCGTTATTTTTGGCTGGCAGGCTCAATATTTAAAACAACATATTTTATGCACATTTGTCTGGCATCAGCCATAAATTATGCTGCTTTGGAGAATTTATTTATTTACATGTTGTTTTTGGCGTCGTCGCTTTGGCAACGAAAACGATCCGAAAACCGTCCTGTGAACGTCTTTTTATACTCTGTGCGTTTTAAGCACAGAGGGTAGATTCATATAAACATTGAACGTGTAATTGTATAGAAACAAATGCTTATAAATTAAGTTTTTGTAGGAATAACTTTTTGTTTTTTAAAAAATCCCAAATTTGGTAACTGAAATCTTATCTTATCTTAAAGCAACATAATAACAAATAGGCATATGCCGCATTTCAGCCAGGGTATTCAACTTTCGACAGCTCAAAGACGAGAAATATTTCACGCTTTTTTTTTTTATTTTTGACAGAAATTAAGCAAATTAGTAAAGACATTTACGAACGAAAAAAAATAAAAAAAAAAATCAAAAAAAATATATATATATTTAATGTGAATTCTTTGAAATAATGTTCCATTCTATTTCACATTTTCTTAAAATTGAATATATAATCTTTGCCGTTGTCTTGCCATAGTTTCGGCTATATGTACGTCTTGCAAATATTTGGCTAGAATTAGGTGCGCCCGCGTGGGCGGTGTCGTGTGCGTGTGAAAGTGTCGTAGAGCTGTTGAGTTGTCGTAGTTGTAGTCCGGCATTGTCAGGTTTTGCCTACCTACAGATATATCTATAATTTAATTGCCCTGTTGCCATCATAATAATAAGTAGAACATAAAATGTGAAAATGCTGCGCATTTATAAAATGCTAAACTGGCGGGAAAACCCGCCACAAATTGCATTTACTACACATTTAATAAGCTAACGAAAATGTGTTCATTTCATTTACTTTGTGTGGCATGCAACTTCTTCCGTGTTGTATTTATACACTGAACGAATTGCCGCTCTGTTGCAGTTGGGAGTTGCATTTGCGTCATTCGACTGAACTGCGTCATTTGCCGCATTTAAATGGGCTAGAGATTTAGTAGAGTTCCTTGTTTTTTTACACCCCCAAGTGCTACACTTTTTTTTTATTTTTTTTTGATATTTATTTTTTCGTTGGTTTATTTGCTTAATACTTTGTTGTTGTTGCACGGTACGAAATTTTACTTTACGCATTTGGCGCGTTCTCGCCATTTGTTTTAAACAAATTTGTCTTGAACAATTCGTATTTTTAGACAGAATGTACAGTTATCAAGCTGTGTCGATGTGTCGGTGTGTGGCATCCAAACCATTCCGTCCAACCGCATGACAAAATTGTCGAAACCGTAATTTTTCAACATCCCATTGTCTTTTTTGCGTATACTTAATTTCTCTTCTGGGGGCCGCGTATATTGACAGTTTTGACATGGGCAATATTTTAAACATATTTATTTATACCCAGTACTTAGGTATGCATTGCACACACACACACACACACACAGACTCTCATATTAAAATAATGTGTAGCCTAAATCTAAATAAATAAATATATTATGCAAACAAACTTGTGCTCAACATTTTACTATTTATTTATATGCCTCTTGTTTTTTTTTAAGAGCATCGTATTTAATATACCCTGGCGAAGGGTATTTTATTTTCTTACTAAGATTGTAACGCAGATGTCTATGAATATAAAGAGTATATATATTTTATATATATATTTATGTTTTTCTATAAAGTACGCTCATGATTTTCAAGCTTTCTTCATAGAACTTTTTTTGTTTTAAAATATATTTTAACACTTTCATATTACGATTTAAATTTCACTCTTAACTTATCTACAAAATTTCATCAATATAGGACCAATATATCATAAACCTTCTACAGAAACAATTGTTGAACTAATGTAGTCTAAAAAAGCAACAATTAATTGACTATAAATTAATAACACACTTAATTCAAATAATTGCCAGGGTATTTAAGTTTACACAACCCAAAGATATCAATTTTTTTTAGAGATTTTTTTATTAGATTATTATTTGCTTGGGCTTTTCGCCACCACCAGGAGGTGGGGGGGAGGAAGGGGGGGGCGTGGGAGGGTTGGGGGGGGGGGGGGGGGGGGGGGGGGGGGGGGGGGGGGGGGGGGTGGTTGTCAGTGGGCTGATTAATGGTTATATAAGTGCAGAGGCAGTTTAAGTGCAGCATTGTTTACCATTAAAGCTTCCGATCTTGCACTAAATTTGTAGTTTACGTTCGGTTTTGTTGGATTTAATATCTTTTGCTTTCAGTTTTTGTTTGCGTTTGAGGATGGGCCAAAAATCACTGCAAGGCGAAATTTGCTAATTTCGCAACTTAAGACCGAAAAGCGATAATAACAAATAAATAAATACAACTCGAGCTAAACGAAGATCGTTTAAAAATATAAAAGCGTGAGTGCCAATCGGGCGCAGACGGCGGCACGAATACCGATTTTCCACAATACAAATCAAATAAATTCGTAGCCAAGCACAAATGCACAACACAACACAGCAATAAACCACGAGGAGCCGTCGACGATCGCGTTAGCCGCCACTGACTGCTGCTGCTGCTGGCTGATGCAGAGCACAAGCACAGACTGACTGACTGCTAGTGGCGGCGGCAGCAGCGACAGCAGCACCAGTGGTTGCCCTGGTTTGGGGGAGCACGTTTGAAACAAAAGGCCTGCGAGCAGAGCAGGAGCTGGCATTGTTTGCCATTGTTGCTTGCTGCCTGCTTGGCCCGCTGGCGCTGATTTGCGAGCGCGTAAAATGGGCCCGCAACATAAACATAATTGCGGCGTTGGCGTCGCCCGTTCTAAATACACGAATTTCATATTATTTTTTAGAGATATAACGCTCGCTGGGCGCTCGTCGGGCGGGTGGAGACGGAGTCGCGATGGCACATGTGTGTGGCAGGGGTATATAAATAAAAATATATATATGTGTGTATTTGGCGTCGCGACAGCAAACGGCAAGCCAGCAACCAGTGCATGGCCACCTGCAGAAGGCGCTGGCTAATGGGCCAAGCCCAAGCTGGCCCCAGGCAAGTGCCAAGCATGAACTCTGCATTGTGTCGTTGAATCTCTGCGTCATCGTTTTTTAATTGCGCCATAAAAACTGCTCTGCTCTGGCCGAGCACAATGTTTGGCAATGTGTGCGTGTGCGTAAATTTAGAAATTGATGTATTTAGGCATCTCTCTTCTTTATATTTTTTTAATGATACAGAGCCATGGGCAGCTATTTATATACAAATACTCGGTACATGCTTTGCCAGCCAGCCGCATGCCAGCGCACAACACAATCGTTGTCGTCTTTGTTGTTGTTGTTGCCACCCCCGTTGCCGGTCGCTGGCAGTGCCAACAGTTTGGGCCAAATGCTATTAAAACGTTGACAACGAGTTTATGAATGCTGTTAGATCTTTTTCGCATTTCTTTGCTTTGCTCTTTCTCTATTTTGCTTTTTTTGGCATACCATTAGCGCATCATTCAGCCAAACGTTGCCCGTCCGGCCGGATGACGTCGTGCGGCTCTACAGCTAACCACTTGTTAGTGCTTATTTGGCAAATGGACAGCAAGTGGTATTTGTGTGTGTAAGCATTAGTCTAAGTGTGGGTCTGCCTGTCTGCGATGCGTAATGCGCCCATGTCCAGATTCAGTTCGCTGAGCAGATCATTGGGTGCGGCGCCCTGCATCGTCAAGCCGGCGATGACCTGTTGCGCCTCGGGACAATTGATGCAGGCATTGCGTATGGCCAGAATACTCCACTCGCGCATTACTAAAGCAAAACAAAACCAAATATTTAACAGAATAATTTCCAGCAGTGCAGCACACACTTACGAGGATTACGCGCATCCATGACTGTGCATTCCAGCAGCGTGGGCAGCAGCTGCGTGTCCAGACAATAGCCTCGATTCGTCGCATTATCGTACAACAAGTTTGCCGTGCAACGGACTAGCAGCGTTTTCAGCTCAAAGGAAACCTTGGTCTCATAGCTGGCATCTATGTTGGAGCTAATTGCCACCTCCTCCAGCTTTGTCATTGGCTTGTCAAAGCTGCCAACGTTACCATTGGCTTCTTTGCCAGCGGCAACTACACAGCGCAGCAGGCTGCTAACGTTGATAAACAGCGACTGATCGCTGGCATAGATCGTGGCATACTTTTCAGAGCCGCTGACGCTGCATATGATGCGCAGCAGCGTGTGCACCTCGCGCGGATGCAGCTCGTGGCGCAGCTTAATGGTTTCACGTAGAATGCAGTCGGATTTCAGCCTTAACTCCTTGGCAAAGAAGTGAAGCAATGTGGCGCTAAGCTCGCCATTTGGACTGTCCTCGCGTAGATAGTGCGCCACATAGTCCAGCAGTGCGATGCGCTCCTCCACCGATGTCAGTCGCTGATAGCACTGCACACAGCTGCGTCCATTCTGAACAATGAAGTGCTCCAGCAGGAAGTGCAGATATTCGAAATTGTAATCCGTTTGCGTCTCGATTATTGCCTGCCACAGGCGTACACAAGTCTGAAAGACCAATTGATCACTGACCAGGCGGCTGCCTATTCCCATATATATGTTGTACACAATCATGAGCAGCACATTGTTGGAGCTGCCCAGTGGAGCTGTGTGGGCCTGCTCTGCAATTTGGACGCCATGTGCCTGCCAAGTGGCCGCCTGCGAGTTCTCATTGTTCACCACGCTGTTGGCTAGTACCTGAAGGGTCAGATTATGCAGTATCCGCTGCTCTTTCCTCTTAATTGGATTAAATGCGACTTCTTGTACAAATTGTGCGAATTCTGGATTGTTGGCCAACGTTTCTTGGCTCTGGCGACTTTGAGTGAGCAGCAAACGTAATCGTTTCAACAGCGTTATTACCTCTGCCTCATTTTCAGCTACATTTAGTTTCAATAATTCCTGCAAAATTTCGCTGGTTTCACTGTGCTGTAAACATGTTAAAATTAGTTAAAAAGTAACATCGAAAATCAAAACAAATTTTTGTTTACCAGCTGCACATGTTCCATCTTTGTACTTGGCCCAATAGGAACTGTCAAGCAGTCGATAAGATCATCGATAGTATCGATGCTGTATTAAGTTATCGCTGGTACTGAAGAATACTTAATGCTTTTTTGTAAATAGTGTTGTTATTATAGTGGCAGACGACTTGAAGCCGGTTAACAGCTGTTCAATTTTTATTTCTATCAGTATATGAGTTTACTTGCTGATTTCTGTCAAATCTATACTCATGGCTCTACATTATTTTTTAATGCGCATTCACAGTTCCACACAACTACAAGTTTAACCAAACATGAACTTGGTGCATACTGTTAATAACACTTAAGCGAAATGTTAACTTAACATAGAGACGAACTAAACAGTAAATCGCAAAAATAAACAAAAAAAACAACAAAAGCGAAAATTGTAACAATTGTTGCTTGGTTGTAAGGCTTAAATTGTAAATAACTGATATTGTGGGTGCAACCGGGACGGGAATAACTGAAGACGTCTAAAACTCGCACCTGATGAAATCAACGTGATAGCTCTTACACCATCCGCCTCTGAGGACGTCGACAACGACCACTCTCAACGATAACGTGGATTAAATCCAGGGTGCAGGTGTTTTGGCTGCTTAATTAAAGAAAACAAAGCAACGGTGCATTTTTATGTCAACCTGCTTAAGTTTTCGTCAAACACAACGCAGATATTTTATTTATTTATTATATTTTATGCAAAATTTTTGATTGCCATAATATTATGCTTGTTAACCGCACCCTATGTCAAAGTTGGCTAACTCAGGTGACGTAAGTAAGGATGTGACTAAACCGCTGGCAATTCCATTGTTAATTAATGCCCAAACTACAGTTACAGATTTAACGGAAATGCAACACGTTTTCAGCCATGCCGACACAATCTGTACACGCAACGAGCTTGGCAGCCGCCGGTGCGGCACTTTCATGCCCACAAGCCACGGTGTAGCAACATCAAGTCCCCGGTTGTTGAATCTGCGGCAGATGGGGGCACGGTGCCAACAAACAACATAATCAAGGCGATCGCTTTCACGGGCGCAGTAAGTCATTTAGTTTAGATTTTACATATTTCTACTATATTCAATTGTTTCACTTAGTTCAGTATTGGATGTTTTGCTGGCGCCACGATTGTTGAATACGAGAACACACGCAGCATGATCCTATCCAAGGCCAAACAGGCGCGGTTCGGTTTTTGGCAAAATCGCTCACTTGTGGATCGCGACAGCTGGTGGCAGTTGAAGAGCGATATAAAGCGGTTCTGGGATTCACTGACGCCCGGTGATAAAACTTTTGCGCCCATCTTGGTCTGTAATCTATTGGCATTTGCAATGTGGCGTGTGCCCGCAATGCGTAACACCATGATGACATATTTCACATCAAATCCTGCAGCGCGTATGTCCCGTTTATAAAAGAATATGTGTTTACCATTATTAACTGTTTGTGTTCTTTTGCAGGCATCGTTTGTTGGCCCATGTTCCTCTCTACATTCAGTCACTACTCAGTTATGCACATCTTTGCTAACATGTATGTGCTGCACAGTTTTTCCAACGCTGCCGTTTTGTCCTTGGGCAAGGAACAGTTTATGGCAGTCTACCTCAGCGCCGGCGTCTTTTCTAGTTTAATGAGCGTACTCTACAAGGCGGGCACAAAACAGCCGGGCATGTCCCTGGGCGCGGTACGTCTTTTAATTTTCCTTACCTTATATGATATGTTAGTTCATTTTTATGCATTATTTGTAGTCGGGAGCTATTATGACCGTGTTGGCCTATGTGTGTGCACAGTATCCCGACACACAGTTGAGCATATTGTTCCTGCCTGCCGTCACGTTCTCCGCTGGTGCTGCCATCAAAGTTATCATGGGAATTGACTTTGCTGGCTGCGTGATGGGCTGGAAATTTTTTGATCATGCAGCACATTTGGGTGGCGCCTTGTTTGGCATGTAAGTAACGACATCTATATATACCCGACTTTTGAGAATCTAATTCTGTTATTTCACAGCTTCTGGGCTAACTATGGCGCACAAGTATGGGCGAAACGTATTGGATTGCTAAATTACTACCACGAGCTACGCAGAACGAAACAGAATTAATAAAAAAGACTCTTTCTATATTGTTTTTAAGAAACGCCAATTTTCAGAATCAACGGAAATCGTTCAGCCTTAGAGTCTCGTGTTATCATGCGTTAGGTTCAATAAAATGACAAAAACAAATGATAGCTATATTATTTTTACTCTTTATTTTGTCACCTGCTTTGCAGGAGGTGGCTGCTCCGCCAAGTTGCGCTGCATGCGATAGCTAATCTCTTTGCGCCGCTGGTGTAGCTTTTCCCTTAGCTCCTGTGGCGTTTCTCTTTCGGGCGCATAAGAGATGTGTAGTATGCCGCCAAAGAATTGTTTTGCATCCAGTTGGCGTTTAGCTCGTCGCGCTTGCTCTAGTCGATCGAACTGCACTGCAAAGACATCAGTGAACGCCTCCAATTCCACTGTTAACATAATAGACAGTTTAGTTTGGCATGTTCACTTTATGTGGCCGCTTGACGCACTTTTTCTTGCCAGTTCTGTGGTCACACATGTGCAGGATCTCAGTTTTCCGAAGCACTGAAGTTTGTTTTTAATGTTTACATGCAAATTGACCTTGGGTACACCAAAAACCAGCAGATGCCGTGATTCGCTGGCAACGGTGTACACCTAAATAATACAATAATAATAATCCATAAGGGTTGTCTACATTTTAGTTGGAATCTCTTACCTTTACGGCTTTTAATTCACGACCCTGTCGATATTGCAACCGAGTCGTACAGTACTCCAGGCGCTTGTGATGCTCGACTGGCGTTGGTTCCATGTATGTATTTTTATTCAAATACATTCATTATTGTCTTAAATATTATTTACATCAGTCTTGTAATAAATTTTAAATCCAGCAGCTGCACTCCCAGCTGTTGAGCTGCTTAGTTGTTTTGCTTTGTCATTCACTTGTTGCGCGTGCACTGCTCTTGACAGCAGAAAAACACTGCAGTTGAATATGACTGAAGGTAGCTAACGTAAGCCTATGATTTTTCGAAACATGTACGAAAATTTTTGAAGTTTAATTCTATCAAGTCTTAAATATTTACTTTAGGTTTCTTAATGCAATTTAAAGTACTGCTTTTAGTTTTTGAACTGCTTTGCTGTTAAGAAAATTGATTTGTGTATTTTACAACACTTCAACGACATTCACTTGTTGCGTGTGTACAGCTGTTGACCGCTGGTGATGGCGGGAAACAAAAACTGTACACGGCAAATACGCGCCCTGCATATAAGGCATAAGTGCATCGCTACTCAAATCATTACCCTCTGATCATTCAAAACGTATAGAACAGCGCGTATCTGCATTTGGTTTAATTATTTAACGTGCTTCTATTTCATAATTTAGTGCAAGTTTATCTAACTAAAAATAAATAAAAATTTTAACAACATGGCTCAAGCTCAAATTGCCGGCAAGGAAAACATAACAGACAACATGGAAAAGTTCTCGCTAAAGGTACATGACACGTTTTAACTGTACTTTACTGTATATACGAATGACTCAATTGGTCGCATTTTACAACAATAAAAATTCATTTACGGCTATTTATATATTTTCTCATTTCCTATGTGCCTCTTACCCTTTAGAGCCCCAGCAAGAAAATTCTGACGGAGAGCGCCAACAACGTTCGTAAAATGTCCATTACAACGGAGGACAATGCCAACGGCAAAGACGCCACCAGCAGCAGCAGTGTCTCAAAGGGTTCGACCATAATGGAAAAAAATGGAGCACCATTCGATCCGACGCTAGAGCCGCTGCTGCGTGAAAATCCGCGTCGTTTCGTTATTTTTCCAGTACAATATCATGATATCTGGCAGATGTACAAAAAGGTATGAGATACATACATATGTATATATGCATGTGTATTTATTTATACTTGCACACACACACATATATGTAGGCAGTTAAGGGCTTGTTAATTTAAGCGGGAAAGTTTTTGATAAAGCGCGGCAAAAACAAGTCACGTCGCAAACGTGACTGATTGTTGGCAACTAAACAAACAATTAATAGATGCAATTTATAACAGTGGTGAAATACATTTTCATTTGACAATTATTTGCAACTTTTCCATAGGCTGAAGCATCTTTCTGGACTGTGGAGGAAGTGGATTTATCCAAGGATATGACCGACTGGGCGCGCTTAACGGACAATGAGCGTCATTTCATTTCGCATGTTTTGGCCTTTTTCGCTGCCTCCGATGGCATTGTCAATGAGAATCTGGTCGAGCGCTTCAGCCAGGAGGTGCAGATAACTGAGGCGCGTTGTTTCTATGGGTTCCAGATTGCCATGGAGAATGTGCACTCGGAGATGTACAGTGTGCTAATCGATACGTACATTCGGGATCCACAGCAGCGTGATTATCTGTTTAATGCTATTGAAACTATGCCGGCCGTGAAGCGCAAGGCTGATTGGGCACTCTCGTGGATCTCATCCAAGGCGGCTAACTTTGGAGAGCGCATTATTGCCTTTGCTGCAGTCGAGGGCATCTTCTTTAGCGGCAGCTTTGCATCGATCTTTTGGCTCAAGAAGCGTGGCCTTATGCCCGGTTTGACCTTCTCCAACGAATTGATCTCCCGCGACGAGGGATTGCATTGCGATTTTGCGGTGCTTATGTTCCAGCACTTGGTGCAGCGTCCCAGCCGGGAGCGCATCATTGAGATCATCTCGGATGCGGTGACCATTGAGCAGGAGTTCCTCACTGACGCCCTGCCCGTGAACTTGATTGGCATGAACTGCGGGCTAATGTCCGAGTATATTGAATTCGTTGCCGATCGCCTGTTGGTGGAACTCGGCGTGGGCAAGGTATACAACACAAAGAATCCGTTTATGTTCATGGAAATGATCTCGCTGGACGGCAAAACCAACTTCTTCGAGAAGAAAGTGGGCGAATATCAACGAATGGGCGTCACATCGAGTCGTTTGGACAATGTATTCACACTGGATGCGGACTTCTAATGTTGTAAGCTACGCTATCCTCACAGCTGCTGGTCCCGGGTGTTATTTTAGCAATTGCAACTATATTTACTTTAATCCTTAACCATTTCTGTCGTCTTTAAGCTTATATTCTGACGCAATCACGCAAATATTCATATTATTGTCATTCCTCTTACAAAACGTTTTATGTTTTAGTTAAAATACTTGACATTCATTTATTCATTTTGGCTACTGTACTTTATCAAATCGAATTATCATTGTACATAACATTTAAAATAAATTATTAGATAATCAACTGCGGAAAAGTTTTATTTTTCTATATACCTTTACATATATATAAACACATATAAAAGCATATCTTCCGGTTATAGTAATTGTGAATTTTTGGCTTTGGCGCAGCAGTTTATACAGCTGAATCTAGAAATTAGTCACATAGGGAGAAATCATAATAGTAAAGTACATTCACCATCAAGTGGAAAAGCTATAACGGGTAGCGTTATCGATAGTCGTAAACAGCTGTTGTTAATTGCTTGCACAATTTTTAGTTCAATTTAAAGAATAAGTTCAATTGTTTTTTATTTATTAAATAAATAGTTTACTTATCTTCTAGGGGTTTATTTTTATATTCGTTCTTTTTGAGCTCCAATGTCCCAATATATAGGTTTCACTTACACATAATATAAGTTATTGTGCAATAAAATGTATTGTTCCTTCTGTTAAGTGGGTAGTTCAATAGAACTTGTTCGGATACATTCGATGCATCTCTAACAAAATCGTTCATGTCGCTGTGCGTGTGTAAATGTTATCTAAAATTACTATTATCATAAGCCATTCTTTCTCTATGACCATCCGAAGCTGTCACAACAACAACTGGTCGAATAAATGACAACTTGTGATGTAATTAAAGACACGCGTCGTATTATTAGCATTAGCAGCATGTGCACAACAAGTACGGGCTGCATTAGTTGCAAGAAAAATTAACACAGGATCAAGCGTCGGACATTGCATGTTAAAAGGCTTTAATATTGGCGTCCTTGGCTAGCGCATGTAAAAACAATAACATGGTGCACGTTGCACGTGGCGTCCTGGAGGTGGAGGAGCAGTGCTCCCTACTGGCTGATTCCAGCGCCGACACGCCAGCATCCGGTTCCGATGATGATGCACAATCACAAACAAAGCACAAAATGCGCGGGACCAGAAAACAGTACAGACGTCAGCGTATGTTTTTGGTGCCCAGAAGCTTAAAGCGATTTGGCTGCTATACGCTGTGCGCCTTTATATTCATTCTGCTCATGTATTTCCTGCAATTTACCTATATCGACGTGCAAAAACGACATGGTGAGTGGAACAGTAGAGTGGAATCATGGAACACGATTTTGACTTAGTTTATTTGCAGTTTCCCTGTCGGACTGGTCGTCCAACACATCCCTGGACGTCAAGGACTACATACAGCCGCAGCAGGATACGGCGCTTATAATGCCACGTGACTTTTGTCGCAACAAAACGTTTCTAATCATTGCCGTCTGCACGGACTTCAAGAACTTCGTGGAGCGCCAAACGATACGCGAAACGTGGGGCAACACAACAGACTTCAACTATGCCGCTTTTGCCAAACTGCATGGTCACATGAAGGATCACTATCTGGAGCCATTGCCCACACGCCTGAACCTCTACGCGGACTACCTGAGCGGCGCTGGTCCCACGTTAACAGCCAGCGTACGCGTTATCTTCATTGTGGGTCGCAGCAGCTATGAATCACACGTGGGTAACGAGACGCTGTTGCGCCTGCACAACGAAGCCGAAACTTACAACGATATTATCCAAGAGAATTTCATTGATACGTACAACAATCTAACAATCAAATCCGTCATGGCGCTAAAGCATATTAGCAGAAGCTGCGCCAAGACTTGCGCCTACTTTCTCAAGTGCGACGATGACACATTTGTCAATGTGCCGAATCTGTTGCACTTCCTGCTTGGCGGCACGGTGCCCCTGTACAACGACACACTCGACTATCACGACCTTGGCTCGGTGCGGGTCATGTTGCCACATAATCAGCTGAACGTCACCAAGGGCATTATGCGCGGCCATCAATTTTGCAATGTTGTGCCCGTCAGTGATGTGACTAGTAAATGGTATATGCCATACTATATGTACGCGGGCGAGTCATATCCAGGGTATTTATCCGGTGCCGGTTATTTAATGTCCATTGATGTCGTAGAGCGACTCTTTGAGGCGGCGTTGAATACATCGCTTATATACTTGGAGGATATTTACATAACGGGGCTATGCGCGAACCGCGCGAACGTCAAGCGCCAGCATAATGCGCTCTTCAGCTTCGCGCATTCGTCGCATTTGTGCGCCTTTAAGGGCAGCATAACTCAGCATCAGGTGAAGGAGGATAGCATGTCGGAGGCGTGGCGGTTTGTATCGAACTATAGCATACGGTGCCCGCCCCCGGCAAGATCCTTAAATCGAATGCGACTACGTAAACGTAATATCTGTTAGAACATGTGCTGTGAATTGGCTTCCTTCTATACGTAGAACTTAAGGACATGACATTAGATTTAAATTATATTTTGTTCGTGGAATACTTTGACAAAATTCTCGCTCAACGATATTATTAACGCATAACTACTTTAACCCAAAAACTTTTTGTTCCTAAAATTGTTTTTAGTATTAATTTTAAATGCTGTAAACTTGCCTGTTTATAATTTCATATGCAATATGTACGAACAGTCAGAGACAGCAATCTATATAACATGTCTTGTTAAGAAAAACGCACATATTTTTGTTCAAATTTGTTCACACGCACATATATATATATGTATTAATATATATACATTTTTATATAGCTGTTACATGTTGTAGCAAAACAAAAATATAGTAGTAAGTTTCAAATTGCTTCCATATACATATGTACATCACTTCTTTGTTCGCACCTACGCGCTTAACATATAACTTATTGAATTTACCATATATATAAATACATATACATATTTATAAACAATTATTCGTCAATCTCATTGCGCCAAGTATTTATTTTTTTACAACACAAAAATAAACGAGTTATTTAATATCAATGTCTTACGTTGTACTTTTATTACCAAGTAGATAATGTTAGCTAATGAACTTTAGAATATTCATGTTTCATGCAATTATTGACTTGGGTTCGTTTTTAGAAAACAAAAACTATAGATTTGATTACTTGAAAATCTAAATGCTTAATGATCCTAAGTCTAGACTGCTGCATTCAACACATGTCTGTTTACAATTTGTAGAGACAAATGTCCTTATTAATTACTAAAAACTATTATAACAAATTTCATTCAAGACTACAACATAAAGCAAGTTTATTGTTGCAGTGAAAGTGTTAAAGGCCTTGGTCGGCGACATAGGCAGGATCTTAGTTATATAGTCAAACATTGTCCGTTTTGGGCGGATTGCTGCTGGCTGTGAAGTCTGTAGTGGAGGATGCTGATGGTGTCGCCCTAATGAGATTGCTCTCAGTTGGATCGTCTGCCTGCGACAGTTGATCAGTGGATACACGTGATCTGTTTGTTATTGCACCAGTTGCATCTGCGTTTCCTTCATCATCTATTTCGCATGAATCGGCAGCTGTTGTAGATGTATTTTCAGTCTTAATAGTGGCCGCATCGCCAGCATCTAATTCTTCCCCATCCGACTCCAACAGAGCTTCAGCATCTACTTCTTTTTTTATTGCTTCGTCAGCATATATGCATATTGCGGTTTCAGCAATGGTTGTTTCTGCATTTGTTTCGGTTTCATCCCCAATGTTTTGATTTTGAGAGCATTCAATATTTTCTATTCCATCGACGGGTTCGTCACTTGGGTTTTCAGGCTCGGCAGATTCTAAATCTTCTGTCACTTCCATGGCATCGGAATCAGTTATTTCTGTTTTGATTTCTTTGCTTGCTTTTGCTACATCAGCACAAATTTTTTCAGCCTCTGTTACTGAGTTTTCGTTATCTGCAATATTATCTTTATCTTCTAAATAATCGCTGATGCTGGATTCAGTTGTTTTTGTTATGTTTTCAGTTTTTTCAACTGTCTTGTTAATTTTTTCCCGCAACTCATCATCATCATCACAAGGCTTTTCCTCATCCTCCGCTGCACTCATCTCACTGTCAACTTGTTGGCTAATATCACTTTCATCTTTTTTCACGTTTTGTGTTGTCCCCTCTGATGTGTCCTTGTTCTTCGCGGGCTGTTCTTTCTCCTCTAGTTCATCTGGAGATTCTTTCTTCTTCGCATCCTTTGTCTCACATTCTTCAGCATCTTCATGGGATTTTGCCTCAATCCATTGGCGCGCCACCTCAAAGTCATCCTCGGCCCGTCTCAAGTTGACGACGACCTTCATCTTGAGCTTGGGATCAGTGCGCTTGATTTCCTCCATGCGCTGTCGCTCGAGGTGAAGCAGCGCCGGATTTGGTTTGTTGGTAGTCTTCTTACGCGGTTGTTTCTTTTGATTGGCTTTCACTTCGCCCGCGCCCTCGGAGATGTCCACTTCCAGCAGACTGGCCAAAATAGACGAACTAAACGCCGCCACATCAATATCCGTATTTGGATCAATGTTTGCGGTCACCTTATCGATTGGAGATATACTAGGCAATGGGGCCGTGGATTTAACAGATGTTATTTTCAGTCCGCGGGGTACGTTGAGCTTGGGAACTGACGGTGACTCTTCCTCCTTGTCCGAATCAATGGTGATGGTATCAGTTTTGGGCTCAACAATCTCAATTTCGTTGTCCTCATCGTCGCTGGCTTGTTTATCTGCAAATAGTTTAAGAGTTATTTAGTAATTATTGTATTAAAAAAACGAAGTAAGTTAATAATACATTTAAGCTTAAATTGACTTTAACTTGCAGCTGTTTTTAAAAATGTGGAGTAATTTATTAACACCTAGAATGTTCAGAAGTATGGCATAAATAACCTTAAATAAAGTAAAAAACTGTTTAGCTTATATATTAAAAAATTGAATTTCTTCGAGTGGAAAATTGGAGCGTAACTTTTGCAGCGTCTTCTCATTTGGTCGCGGCTGTCGTTCCAGTTCGCGGCAGTAGCACTCGTAGGCAAACTTAGCCATTTGCCAGCGCATCTTGCAGGCGCGTGCATCACGTCGAAAACGTGCTAGACGCCTGGCCAATTCTGCCCAGAGGCGTTCACGTGCGCCCACATCGTTGTAGTCGACATGCCGTGGATTCCAAAGTGTGGGATAAGCGCGCATGGCCAGCACGAGCTGTTGTGTAAATTGTTTATCGTCCGGCATGTCCTTTAGCTTGCCAGCTGATTCGCTGGCGTTGTTACCGCTTGCACCATTCTGGCCGCAATCCTGCAGTGGCTCAAATTCATCACGCAAATCTTGCTCATCGATTTTGTAGAGAAAATACAAATTGGCAAGATATTTGGAGTATTTCAGCTCGAGATTGGCAAATATACGCTTGTCCTTAATGGTCTTGAGGCGGAAGGACTTGTACATTTCGTACATCTGCTGCCAGCGCTCCACAATGTACTCGCAGCGATAATCTGAAATTTGTTTTAATAATGATTAATGCTTTAAAAATATTATTGGGATCACTCACTGGGCGCAGATTTCCAGAAGTTAAGCCACAACGACTTTCTCGTTTGTTCGTCGATGCTGTTGAACTCGGGATCGGCTGATTTGCGCCACAGCACAGGATGGCTTTTGGCGAAATTGATGATACGCAGATCAATGGGACGCAACTCGAGCGGACGAACGGGCGCACGTGGCGTGGCTTTCAGTTGCTGCTGCCGTACATCGGAAAAATCCTGCTGCTCCTTATTTATGGTATTCTCAATGGCATCGAGTTGCTTGCGCTCGAAACCATCGCCATCGCCCTCACCACAGTCCACGGGCTGCCACTCGCTGCGCGGCAAATCCCTGTTTGCCAAATAGTTCGTGGCCTTGTCGAAATAGCCCTTAAAGCGTTTCCCCTGCTTTAGCAGGCGCTCGATGCGCACATAACGTTTGCGTACGTTCTTCCAGCGCAGCTTGATGTCATCGCCGCGCGGAAAGTGAGTGGCAATGACGCGCCATTGTTTGCGCGTGACCTCCATTTTGCCATAGTCCGGATGACGTGTGCACCAGATCGATGGATATTCGCGCAGCAGCCTTGTGAGTTTGCGATCATAGGCATGTGCCTGCTCGTTGCGATTCATGCTCTCCTCGGTGCCAAGTGCATCGTATTCATCATCCAGATCGTCCACATCGTCGTTATCGTCCGCATCATCGTCCTGATCATCGTCATAGTCGTATGGCTCATCGTTCTCATTGTCCGCAGCTGTATCATTTGGTTCCTGCTCATCGTCCTCCTCCTTGGGATCACCTTCGGCACGCACGCCCAGCGGCATCAGAGGTGGCAGCGGTTCACTGCATTCGCCATCCTTAAGATTCGCATGCAAGCTCTTGCGATACTCGTAGACCTGATTGTGGAAGCTGTTGCAGCCCGTATTGAATAGATCCACATCGTCCAGCTGGCCGTAGCACACATAATCCACGGCTGCAATGAAGCAAAGATGAGAGAAAACGAGACATTAAATGAAAAACTGCTGCTGAATTCGATTCCATTGCCTTTTTAGTATATTTTGCAAACACATGGACCAAGAGCTAAATCAAATTAAATTACCAATTGATTAAACTAACGCAAGGCTGCATTCAAAAGCCAAGGAAATGGAACTCGCAGAGTTTTTCATAAACGTCATAAGAAAAGATACTTACATGCTGGCCGACCATATCATTTTATCATATGGTCGAGAACAACCCGTCCATGTGTTCAAATATTCACAAAAGACAATGTACACTAGTTACAAAATAGCTTCGGCTTGCACAGGTTTCCGGATCCTGTGAAGTGTCGGCCTGGTTAAAAGCTTAAGCTCTTTAATCTTTAATCTTTAATTTAGGTGGTTTGCCCGTTGTCCCTTAGGATTAGCGATTAATGTTTAATTTTCTACTATACGTAGATTATTTTTGTAAATTCTATTTGTAATTATCATAATCACCTGGTAAGATTTTCTATGTATAGTTTTACGTCTTAATATAGAGAGTTACGAATATTTCTTTATACTATCAACCCTTACAACTACTTACAAATATACAATACATATTCTTTTTGCACTTACCAGCAGCCAGTTGACCATTCTCCAAGCTGTTGGCATCGTTTTTGAAGCCCATTTCACGCATATCGACAAGGCATTTATCCTGCAGCTGCTTGAAGCGTCCAATCGCATAGGTCATTAGATAGGAGAGGTGTATGTAGAGCTCCTTGAGATCCATATAACTGCGCGCCTGGGTGTACGCATTCGAGTGGGTCAACGTTTGCACTTTCCCCGTCAGATGCGTGCATATTTCCATGGCATTGAAGATTTGTTCCTGCAGCTGAGAGCGCGCCGTGCCAATCGAACTGTTCGGAAACACATGGCGCACCAGTGTGGGACCCTTGGATGATGCTGAAGGTGTCATCATAATGGTGGTGCCACCATTGCTGCTGACTGGTGTTGACGGCGCCGAAATGTTCACTGAATGCACTTGGCCGCCATTGTTGACGCGCACCACCTGCGGTGCACGCTGCTGCTGGTTGGTTTGCGGATTAAAGATGCCAATGTTGGAGCCAAAGCTGGGATGCACCATTCGCGGCGACGCCCCCGTCGCCGGCTGCTGCCGTATAATAACCTGTGGATTTATCGCAATCGGTGCACGCGCCAGCGTTGTCGTGGGTTGACTGCCGGGCGGCAACTGACGTTTAACCTGGTAAGCATAGATAATTTAGCTGATTAGTACTGATGAAGAGAAGGCGAACATGAATCACTCACCTGTATGAGCCGACCATTGGGCAGACGATAGGAGTCCTGCTGCGCTGCGCTATTGAGATCGACCCGAAATCCGTTAATCGTATGGAAAACGGGACCCGGAGTGCGTATGGCACTGGCCACCATGGTGCGCCGCACCACTGAAGCCGGACTGGGTATGGCCTGGCGGTAGCGCATGCCCGAGCTGCTCAGCACGAGTGGCGGTGGCAAACTGCTGCGTGGCTGCCCGGGAGTGGTGTTGCCACCGTTGCTGCTGCTGCTTGGGCTGGGTCCACTGTAGTTCTGTTGCACGGTCACAATGCGCGGCGTTGTGCTAGCTCCGATGCTGACCGCTGGCGTTATGGAGCGCGGGCCAGACTTCTGAGCTACAGAGATTTGGCAGTCGGGTTCCAGCATGCTAAGCAGATCGGGCGTGCAGACAACCTCATCATTGGATGATTTGGGACGTTTGGCGGGCGTACACTGTGGCTTGGGCGATTTCTTGACCGATAGCACAGAGCTGGCGTGACTGCGTTTCGAAGCGTTCGATTCTAGGCTCTCCATGGAGTCCGACAGACTGTTGGCCTTGGCCTTGGCCAGGCGACAGCATGTGCTATAATCCTTGTGCATTTGCTTGCGCAACTCAGACTCCGAGAACTGCATCGTTTGCAGTCCGCTATTAAAAGCAAAGAAACCTAATAGTTAGATATACGATTCTTTTGAGAATTATTAGCTGGCGGAAAACATACTTTTTCTGCGTCTGAATGTAATTGACATGCGCCCAGTGCTGGGCGCGCAGCGGCCACAATATTTTCGAAGTGCACTTGAAGCAGTTCCAGTTCTCGTTCTGCTCAATATCGACGATGACACCGCGTGACAAATTCTTAATGATGCACGACTTGCAGAACACGAACGGGCAGGTGGAACAGCAATAGACCTCGCCGCCCTGGCCGCACCAGCGACAGTACAACTCCGAGCCGTCCTCACCCTTGGAGAATTCGCCACTATTGTAAAAGTCGTGGCATTTGATGCAGTGCGTCACGCGCAGTATGGGATGCATTTTAATGTTGGCCTCCGTGCTCGCCGCTGTGCCAATGTGCATGCGGCAAACGGTGCAATGGACCTTTCGCTGATTGACCAGATCAACCGTAGGATACATTTTTAGATAGAAACGTCGTTCCTCCTCTGAAACGCTGGCGTCCATTTCATAGTTGCTACCTAAAGAATACATAATAAACGGATTAGATAGGATGAACAGTGGATGAGACGCTCGCTTTACTTACCCGTAAAATCAAAGTCGAAGGCTTTCTGTGAAGGTGACGGCGTCGCTGGCATTGCAGTCAATGCGACTGTCAGCGCAGCCTCGGCGTTGGGAGTGCTGCTCATTTTGTAAGTATGCCGGCAACAATTATGACGACTAAACCCACACGTGGATTGAATTGTCAGCGAGAATTATCTTATTTCTTTACTCTCTCACGCTACAAACAACAACAACAAACTACTAAACTAAACTATTAAAAATGCTGGCGAACCCAGCGACGACAGCGGCAGCATCAGCAACAACGCGTCGCGCTTTTTTTTGCAATAATTAATAACACTAACACCATCGCATGCCCTGCACACGCTGATAGCTACTCACACACGCGCATACAATGGCGGCAACGCTGTAAATGATCTCTTGCACTGCTTTTTTTATTTAAATTCGCGTACCTTAATTGTGAATCAGCGAAATTATTACTATTTGCTTGGCTGACAGCATAAAAATGATTTTTTCACACGACTGCTGTTCTACTATCTCGTTTTCAACATGGCAGCCACTTCGTGTCTGCCGAAAAAACCGAGCGATATACACGAAGTATACACAACAAGTTTTACCTAGACTCGAGGCTGATAATGGAAAGAAATCATGTTATACATAAATATTTCTTAGATAGTTATATATACTATATAGTACAATCGCCCAAAATCTTAGAAGAAATATACTTCCTTAATTAAAATTCAATATTTTTTAAGATACAAATCTTAACTAGCGATCGTATATATAAGTTAAAACTTTCAGGATCTGTCAAAATTTTATAGTGTAAATATTAAAGTATATATATATAACAGAACAAACATTATTACTTATTGATACATTTTGAATAATAATCAAATTTTCTATGAATCTGATTAAAAAGCGAGCAAATATATATACTTGGCAACCCTGTCAGCAACGTGTTGTCCCACTTGCACTAATGCTACATTCGCTTAAAGCCGAACAGAAGCAAAAATATGAAAAACACACTGTCTAGTGACTTTTTAACACAGTAATAACGTATATACAAAGAGCAAGAATAAAAAATAGGAAAGAGTGTATATTTATTTGAATATATTTTTTAAATTTGTATTAAGTTACCGACTGCCATGATTTGCGTTTTGCAGCACTGGTGTACAATTGCAATGCTGATTAATGAATCTGTTTCCAACACTGTCAAGAATATGTTATTTTCATTGTGTGCAGTTGAGATTATAAAGCAATAATTTCATTGGAACTTATATTTGTATGTCACCGCTGCATTTTCTATCAAAATTTTGCACCCTCAACATTTTGATACCAGATTGAAGTTGTGTGTGTCCTTGTGAAATGTGTTATATTTTCGATTTGTCATTTGTCTTCTAATAATATCCACAGACGTGAAGCAATGGAGCCGGCAACTTCTAAATCAGCCGCTGAGGCCCTTAATTCAGACTTCTTCTATGGCTGGGATTTATTATACAAAACTGTAGATGGCATAATGGATAAGAAGGCTGATGTTTTAATAGTGCTTGCTCACTTTTTGCTGACTAAGCATTATAAATTCCGTTGTGTTGGTATAGGAGATGATGTGAGTAAATGTATGCATATATAAATATATTCACCTTTGTAACACAGAACGTTTCCAGAAAACATTGCCCGAAGATGAAATCGGAAGCGAACTGCTGCCGGATTATTGGAATGGGGACAATACAAAATACTCATTGCGATATGTGCACAATAAAGTGCTCTATTTGCTGCTTGGACACATTACCGAAGATGCGCTGATTATCAATCTGCTGGATATTAATACAAGGAATGTGTCCAACATTTGCCTTACGCCCGAATCTCTAGTAGTCGAGGTTAAAGGTGGCATTTCGAAAACCATGCCCACTGCGACGGATATTGTTGAACGATTTCGCAAAGAGCTTTGTGATCCGGTAAACCACAGCTCAAAACGAGAAATGCAATTTGTTTATGTATTTGTTATTCGTAGGTTTTTACGGGAAACTCACGAGAAGCAACCACACAGACACAGGTCACCCAACCGACGCCGGTTGAGCCAGTAGATCCCTTGCGCATTGGAGAACCCAGACGCCCAGGGTAAGCTACCAAGCTGGTAGAAATCGCAGGTCGATAAGCGTAGTTACAACAAATTTACTTTGTTCACTACTAACATTCCAAATCATTGCAGTTCGTACATGCCGCACGCCTTCGAGCCGCGTCCATTTGGCTTTCCCGACATTGGCCGCGGGGATCTTGATCCGCTGGGTCGCGGCCCCGGTAGTCTATTCCCGACACCCGGCCATTCCGGTTTGGCCCGATTCGATCCGTTTAGCCCTCTGGGTCCACATAACCCTGGAGGAATGGGACCGAATCCAGATCATATGCGCCCACCGAATTGGAATCCCGATTATTACATGTAATATACCGAAGAGCCGACCGACAGATATGCGAGGCTTATCAAATCAATAGTTTAAATGCATGAATTTTTATTTTGATTTTGAGTTAATAAATAAACAGATTTTGGACAGCAGAGATGCCATGTGATCTTTATTGTCACTAAATTATAAACTTTTATTGTTGCTCATATACAATGTTGAATACATATATAACGTTAAGAACACACAAATCAGCCTAAAAATGTGTTGATTAAACTTAATACATGTGTACTCTGACACAATCTAGCTTTGTGAATCGCATTTTTTTTTCAGAATTCTCAATCAGTGTAACGCAATAAATTTACATTTAAAAAATCACTAAGAACTAAACAATGTAATGGCTTGTTATTGCGCAAAAAAAAGTCAATTTCTTGTATTTTATATTGTTTAAAAACGTATGTATATAGATAATGTTTCAAGTGCGCTGTCGTAATCTCAATCGAAAAGAATCAAAAATATTTGCGCAGCTTTTAAAAGTAAATAAAATATATTATTTTTACATATATGCATAAGGTGTGTGCTTGTGTGTGTTTGTGTGTGTGCGTGTGTGTGCGTGTGTTTTTAAGTCTAGCCTAATATTATATTTATCATAATATTTTGCTAAATTAATTAATTAATTAATGAACAAAAGTTCTTGCGCTGCTGACTTAAATTATTGCTGCACTCGCAGCTGGAAGGCTGCATTTGAATAATTTCTGTTTTTTTTTTTTAGTAATGATGAAAAAAAGTTCATGTTGTGTGCCTTGGCGCTTGGAAGTGTGGTGAAGCATTTTGATATATGTCGCTCTCTCGCTTAAATTGTAGCATTTTCACCTCGTCTCAGTCCCATTCACCAATAAACATGCGTGGTGTGGGCACATAGCCGCGTGTTGGCAGCGGTAAATGGCGTCCATAGATGTGATTGTATGGTGATTCGACAAGCTCGGAATCTACAAGTAGCGCAACAAAGTGACATTAGCCTTTATTTACAGTTTTATATACATATACAGCTATATATATACATATATATGGATAATGATTTTGTGGTGTATGGGTGTATGGATAATGATAATGATTTGTTTATATGTACACAATGTTAACGGTAAAGGTAAACTGTTTGCCGTCCAAGGGTCCAAGTTAAAGTAAGAGTTAGTACAAAAAAAAACGGTACAAGTTTAGCTTTAGCCAGGCATAAGGTGCTACTTAAAAAACAACCAAAGGCAATTTCGCAATTTATATATACACAGCGCATATCCAGAATCGTTGTTAAGATAATATAAACCAAACAAATTCCAAATGTGAAAAAATAAGCCCACTTTCATGTTGTTGCTGTTGTTATTGTTGTTGTTGTTGTTGTTGTCAATAGTCAAGTATTTGAATTTTCTTCAGGCTGAGGCTGCGCGGCTTGCGCGGCTTTAGGTAGCCATAAATGGACTCCATGTCGCTGATGTCAAGCCGGCTGGCGGTGCGCCCAGTTCTTTGTGACTGCGTCTGCAAAGCAGGCGGCGCATTGTTTGTTGTTGTTGTTGTTGTTGCTGCTGTTGCGGCTACTGCAAGTGCTGCTGGTGCTGGCTTTGATGTTGCTGCTGCTGCTGCTGCGGCTGCTGCTGCAGCTGCTGTTGTTGCAGTCAACGCTGCTGCTGTTGCTGCTGCTAAACTCTTTGTTGCTGCTGTGCCCGTTGTTATACTTTTGTTTTTACTATTGAAATTATTTTTGCTGTTGTTTTTCGAGACGTCATCATTGTTTTTCTTGGCATTGCTGTTGCTGTTCGTTAACTGTCGCTTGCTGTTGTTGTTGTTGTTGTTATTATTGTTGCTGTTGTTGTTGTAGTGATTGTCATATGGTTTTTTGTCAGCCTTTTGCAAATGTGTCGCCATCGCCTGCTGCTGACGTTTGCCCCGCCAACTTGGCGCTGGCAGCAAGGGCTTGTTGTAGTACTGCGACCGCCGCCTGCCGCCGCCGCCGCCGCCCCCGTAGCCAATGTCCGAGTC
The DNA here is from genome assembly GCA_004143845.1 of Drosophila lacertosa. Classification (NCBI taxonomy): domain Eukaryota; kingdom Metazoa; phylum Arthropoda; class Insecta; order Diptera; family Drosophilidae; genus Drosophila; species Drosophila lacertosa. The sequence goes on along the minus strand of SCDZ01000208.1, from coordinate 165,069 downwards.
CAGCGAGTTGGGCACCCGTTCGTAAATGTTGAGCGGCGGCGCCTTGGGCGCCTTGGCCACGATGCGCCGGCGTCCGCCGTACATATACAGGGAGCCCTCCTCGTTGGGCTGCTCGAAGAAGCTCTCCGTGGACTGGGACTTGTGGCGTGCGGCAAGCAGCGCCGGCGCCGCCAGCTGACGCAGCTGTGCTCGGTCCACGTACATGTCCGTGTCCTCGTTGCTCGGACGTTGGGCGTGGCGCAGCTGGCGCATATAAATGCTCTCCGTGTTGCCGTTCGCGTTGTTGCTGTTGTTGTTGTTGCTGTCAATGTCGAAGTCCAGGTCGAAGTCATCGTACTCGTAGCTGTCGTAGCGCTCGTCGGCGGTCACTGTGGTCGGCTCGTCCTCCTGCACCTGCTCCAGCACCGAAATGTCGCTCTCGCTGCACCACTTGGCCACGCCAGCATGCTTGTCCAGCAGTCCGCCGCTCAGCCGCTGATGCCGTCGCAGCTGCTGCTGACTAAGGCTGCGCTGCGGCCGCGGCGCCGGCACCTGCCCGCAGAGCGGCGCCAGCGCATAGCAGCTAACACAGTTGCAGGCGCTCTCCGGCGCGAGCTGCGTGCGCATCATTGAAGGACGACGTGCACCCTGGCGCACAGCCACCGCTTCCAGGTCGTCGTAGTACTGGTCGTGCGGATAGTAGGCGGCCACCTTGCGTGGATTGGGGTGGTGCTGCCTGTGGCAGTGGCGGTGCTGGCCGCGATGATGCACATGTCCATGTGCTGGATGTGGGTGCAGGTGCGGATGTGGATGCGGGTGCGGATGTGAGTGCTGTTGTTGTTGTTGCTGGTTGGTGCGTGCTTTGTGGTGCTGATGTTGGTGGTGCTGTTGGTGTTTGACTGTCGGCGCCAGTGCGCTGATTTGTGTCTTGTTTAATGCAGTTGCAGTTGTTGTTGCTGTTGCAGTTGCAGTTGTTGTTGTTGGTGCTGTTAGGTCCGTTGGCAGTGATTGTGGTTGTTGTTGCTGCATTTGCATTTGCATTTGCAGAGCGTGCGTATTGTGTTGTTGTTGTTGTTGTTGCAGTTGATGTGGTGCTAACTGTGCTTGATAGCCGCCCAGTTTATTATAAATACCTATGCCACTCTCATAGCTGCGCGTCTGCCAGATCTGATGCGGATGATGGCTCGGCGGCTGATGATGCACGGCATGCGCCGCAGCCGCTGCCGCCGCCATCAGTTGCTGCTGCTGCTGCTGTTGCTGCTGTAGGTGATGGGCATGCGGATGCATGCCCGCCAAATGGTTGTGTATCATCGATGTCTTCTTCTGGCTGAGCGTGCTCATGCCATTGCTGTTGCCGTTGCCATTCATGCTGATGATGTTGTTGCCGTTGCCGTCGCGCTGATCCTTGGCGCCAGACTTCGAGGACTTCACAAAGTTGGGCACACGCGCACGCAAGCCACAATAGTAAGGATCATCTGTGAAGAAAAAAAATGATCTTTAGTTATTTTTAACTGTACGGTTTTTATGCTTAATTACCATATTTCTTGTTATCCTTGCCTTTGTCGGACTTGCCGCGTGACAATTTGATTCTGGTCTCCAAATCAATGTCATCATAGTCCGGCTATACGAAAGGAAAGTAAGTTAAAAAGATAAATATATATAATATAATATTTAAACAAGTAAAGCTTTAAAAAATAATAATTAATTTAACTATTATTTATAAATAGTTTTTATACAGATTTTTAGTTTAAGTTAAAAGGTTTTTGCTTTCATATATAAATTAAATAACACCTAACTTCAAATAATATTCATAGCTAAATGTTTGCATCTTTGCAGCCTAAATTGTTAATTATAGTTATTAGACGTTAACAATTGCTGTGTATATTTTCCTAAATTGTTTAATTTGGCACACAAAACAGGCAATAATTTAAAAATATTTATTTGAAAATGTTTGCAAGCGCATGCAGACAACAAAATAAACACAAAATAAAAAAAAAAACAAAAGACTTAGGCAACGAACGCGTTGGCTACACTTTGCGCAAGGTGCGCCAGCAAACGCTGCACACGTCGTCATGTATATCGGTTTGGCTGTGTTGGTGCGACGCTTACAGTTATGGCTAACTGTGCAGCGGCCAAGAGGCCCATAGCATTAGGCCGGCGGTCGTTGGGCCCATTGGCAGCCATTGGCAACATTCCGTGCATATTAATTACACGCGATTCGTTTGCAGTTATTTTGTGCTGTTGTTGCTGCTGCTGCTGAAATTCGAATATTATTGAATGCAAGCCAAATGCTTGTTGAAGCTCAACGACGACCAAAAGCGAAATCGTCGCCGCAACAAGTGGCCTGGTATTTATAGCCACTTTGTCTGGCTATGGCTGACAACGCAACGGGGGACTTGGGCGCACCACACAGGGCACCGCTGAGCTCAGAGCCGTAAACCATTTTGCAAGTGCCCGCGTTGCGCATGTAACCAAGCATAGCCAGCCCACCGTTATTTGTTATTGCTGCTGCTGCTGCTGCTGCTGCTGGACTAGTTGCCACACTTCTTGCTCGTAATTTACTTATGTGTATTTTAGTGCTACCAAAAACAAAAATAATATTTTATTTGTTTTTCTTGTGCGCACTTCAACAATTGTTCCAACACTTGCCAACAAAACACTTGAGCAACTGTTTGCTGGCAATTTGCGCTAATTGTGCTCACCTTTGGAATCAGATCGTGCGCGTAGACATTATCCCTGGGCGGCAATTTGGGTGGCTTCTCGCTGCGCTTGTGCGCCAGTTGCTGCGTCTGCAGCAACAGTTGCTCTCGTGTGGCAGCAACATGACCGCTGCTGCTGTTGCCATTATTCAAATGTTTGCCCAGTTGCTGGTGCTGCTGCTGTTGTTGTTGCTGCTGCTGCTGTTGCTGCTGATGCTGCAGCTGCTGCTGCTGGTGGCCGCTGCCAAAGCCCGAGCTGCCCGAACTGCCGTTGCTGCCATTGCCGGCGACGCTGTAGGGATCCTCGTCGGGAATGGGTATGCGCGGGCGATTCTTAATGTCCACAATGGGACGTTGCACTGCGAATGAAAACGGAGCATATGCCAATAAATCAATAACTGCCAGGCAAATAGGCGCACACACACTCGCACACACACACACTCGCACACACATACACACTCGCACTTGGAACAATAGAAACTTGTGCTGAACTTCAACTAATGCGCAGCCTTGAAGCGCATTTACAAAGTAGAACTAGAGATGGCAGAAAAATTAAAACGAGAGATCGTCTAAACGTAGTTTAAATAGTTAGTTATAGTTTTATTAATATTTTTAGTATTTGTTTTAAGCTTGGCATTGAAGAATACAACTTGGAATTCACAAGCATATATACTATATTATTGTTTTTTTATTATTTGTTATATATAGCAACAAAAGCTGAGTCTTTATGCTCAAATCCAAACTGACCTTCTGTGTTTACTAGCTTTTGTTTTGCTTTTAGGTAAAGTGATTAAAAATATAGGAAAGGATTTTTTATATTTTTTATATGGGTCAAAAGATAAGTTCTTATAAGTAAAATATTGTTGTTACTTAAGTTATGATAACTACAATATAGATATATATATCAACATAAAAGCAGCTTTTAAAACTTGATTTATTATTGGGATATTAAATATATGATATGTATAAATAAATATCTATACTGTGTTTTATTTAAACTTCCATTAAATAGACTCAAGTAAACTCAACTAGTGTAGACAGATAGCTCATCTCTAGATTACAATAAACACACACACACACACTCAGAAGACACACTTGTGCATAGAGCTCACCTGGCGGCAGTTTGCTCTTTAGCATATCCATGGCTACCACATTCACAATGAGCACCCAAATGGGGCACTCCAAAATGTCATTCTCCGATTTGACAAAGGCCACTGCCGATAGGCATTGCGTCTCCAAGCGCCGACGATCTGGATAGGCACGGCGCAATTCACGATTTACGTTCGACTGGAACTTCTTCATGTCGAAGAGCTGCAGGCGACAAAACGAATTAGTAAACAATAACCCCACAATTTTCATATAGTAGCAACCAAGTGGCTTAGCACTAACTACCCAGTTAGTTTTTGACTTGCCTTGACTATTTTTTCGCTTTCGAGCGCCTGGTTTGGCAGCTTTAAGATTTCGGCACCAATGGAGGTCTCCTCGTTGGGATTGCTGGCGGTGCTCTTAACAAAAACGTTGCTCTTCGCATAGCGACGCACGAGTATATTGCCAGCATCGTCCATTTTGATCTTGACGCCCTGCAGGTGTACCAAATAAAAATAAATTTTTTATATATATATATATAAATTTAAGTACTTAAAGTTAGCTGTATTTTGACAGCTGGCAGCCTTAATGGCCGTTTCTTGTAACGCCCATCAAAGCTGTTTATTGTTATCAGTGTGTGTGCAAATAAATTAGGCAGGTAAGCTCTTTAAATTTTAAAAAAAAACTTTGTCGCTCACTTTAATGAGCCATTAACATCAGTTCACGCTTACCTGGCCGATGACGCGCTTCATTTCGTCCGTCTTCTGATCTCGCATGGGATTGTCAAAGCCGCACAAACCAATGCTAAAAAATAAAAAAAAAGATTAATTTTTATAAACATAAATTCAGACAATTATAAGCACACAACACTTGCAATTAATAGAAAATCAATCAGCTGGCGTATTAGGCAAACATAAACAAATAAATAAATAAATAAAAGTCGAACCAATTTTGTGGCACGTTCACTTTTAAAGTGGGGCATTCAATTCAATTTCGATTGGCGTCATGAGTCACACACAGGCTGCAACGGCAGCATTTTGCTACATTAAACGTTTGACAAAACTTTTGGCGTTCCACCCCAGACAGCAGCAGCAGCAGCAGCAGCCGCAACGGTAACATAACTGTGCATTCGCCTGCCACAAATTCGCATTGACAGTGATTTATGTGGTTGCCGCAATGTGTGGCAGCTGCAGCCGAAAAATTTATAATAAACATTTCATATTTTTCATCGGCTTGTTTAATTGCACAAATTGCAGAACGCGCCTGCGGCTGACTCATATTTTTTTTTTATTGGTCATAGACCAAGTTTGTTGCCTAAGTCTTTTATATCATATTCAGCCTTGCCAAAAAAAAAAAAAAAAAAAAAACCAAGAAAACTGTCAAGCAGTTTTCGCATGTATTTATGCGATGCTTTTGTAGGAAGAGCACTTGGCTCTGTTGGGGATTTCTTCGCTTAAGGTCGCCTCAAATGTCGGCTAAAATGCTAACTAGAAGAAGCTGCAGAGGAAACCCAACAACAAGCCAGCAGCTAGCAAAAACAATGAAACGAAGCTAATTGTAATTGTCGTTCGCAAAAAGGCCACCGCCAGACGGTTGCTGATGCTGCTGCTGATGCTGCCAGCAACTGTTGCTGCTGCTGCGGCATGCTGCTGCTGTTCATTGTTGTTGTTATCTGCACTGCTCCTGTCTCTGCTGCCAAGCTCACTTGACGCCGCTCTGTCACTATTATGTTTTATGTTAATTTGTATAATGAAGCGCTGCCTGTGCTGCCAGCCAAAGCGCAACAGCAGCAGCAGCAGCAGCAACATCAGTTTGGTAGAACGGCAGCAATTGCCGTTGGCATTTGGCATTGTGCCTTAGTTCTGCGCGTAACATCTGCCGGCTTCGAAGTCAGCGTCGACGTCGACGTCGCGGCTGCTTGGCGTTGATTTATTGGCTAAATGCTTGTAAAAACCGTTGAAATGTGTGTCAAAGTTTTCCACGAAATGAAATCGACATGGACTAGTGCTGCTGCTGCTGGTGCTGCTACCGCTTTTGCTCTTGCTGTTGTTGCTGCTGCTGCCTTTCAAGGTTGCCCCTAAACGAAGCGGATTTGCTGTTCTTTTGTTGTTAAATGCTTCGTTTAATATCAGCATTATTAAAAAAAATTTTAATACACGGTCAGAGCAAAAGATGAACCGGTATCGCAAAAAAAAAAAAAAAGAGAACCCAACCCCAAATAAGCCAACGGGCAAACCCACGTTGGCCAATCACACATGCAGCCACCAATTCATGGCCTGACACAACAGTTGCATTCACTTCGAATACAGCTACTTATATATATATATACATATATACATACACACATATCGGTTGCAAGGTCGTCCACTATGAAAAACAAAAACAAAATGCACATAAAAAAAACTGGACCTGACACGCCTAAATGAGCTAAAAATGCGAAAGGCAAAAAGGCAGTCAGGCAAACGTCTGCGGTGCATTTTTGCGGCTGCTGCTGTTGCTGCCAATAAAAGCGAGAGTCCAGCTCGTAGCGGGTTTTCTGCAGCAACGAGATGCTGCACAATTTGGAGTTCAAGTTAAACGTGTGCAGTGGGTCAAACCTTGCACGAGGGGACCCGATGGCTGGTGGTTGCTGGCTGCTAGCTGCTTCTTCAAGGAAGCGACAGCAACAATGCAGTTAACGGCAACTGGTTTTAGTGCGCTCCAAAACTGGCACTGGCAACGCTTTGACCTGCGGCTAGTTTTGCATGGACAATCAAAAAAAAAAATAATAAAAAAAACTGCAACAACCGGTTGAGCTAAAAATAATGCATACAAGGAACTAAGGGGGCCGTGCAGTCAGGCAGAAGCTTTAATAAATGTACAGCAATAATCAAAACGAAAGACTTAGGCAACGAACGCGTCAACGTTGGCGTCAGCGCCAACTGGCTTCCAGTCTAGTTACTTATAATTTGCTCCAATTAATTTAACTATTTGTAGACAACTTCTGGTCGCACCTTAAACGCTGCGAAGGCCGCAGCTCACTTGGTTCTTGACTGCAACAACAAAAAAAAAAAAAAAAAGAAAAATTGGCACGTGTGTCCGACAAACAGTTCGCTTTGTGCAATCAGTTTAGCTCAGCTGAAGTTGGCTTCTATCCGGCTTCTATTGTAGGTAAATCGAGCGAAATAGAAAAAAGCTCACAAAAAAGTGTCTTTTGTTTGTTGCCGTAAATTAAATCGTGGCCTTGGCCAGTTGCGGGTCGCGCCTTGTTCGCCTCACTTTTGATTCGCACGAAATGAAAAGTGTTGCAATCAAATGCCCTGTTTATATCACGCTGCGCCAGATATTGCCGCAAGTACAATTATGATTTGATTTCAACTGTTGCCAGCGACATGCAAATTCGATTGGCAACGCCCACGCAACAGCAACAACAGCAACTGTCATAAGCGGCAAAATTTATATTGGCGCCATTTCAATTGTTGCGAAAGATAATGGCAGACATGTAAGTGGTCTGGCCCTGAGTGTTTAAGGGTTTGCCCATTAATTAAATGCGCTTGTTGCAAATGCAAGAAACTGCTGCGTTGCAGCTGCAACAGTTGATGCTGCTGCTGCTGCAACTGTGTGGTCCTTAGCATCTAGCTAGGCGACGCCTCCACAGTCTAATTAATTAATTTACATGCAGCAGCAGGGTGTGAAAATTGCCAATCAGTAGCATGCAACAAGACAGCTTTAAGTGTGTGGCAAACAACGAAGTTTAGATACTCTGCCATTCTTGAGAATGTTGCGCAGTTAAAACTTAGCTTTTAAAGACTTTTGGCTATTGTCTGTCAAAAACTGGTTTGCTGTTAATTTTTTTAATTACAATCAAAACGCCGATACGAGCAACAAGTAAACACGTCCAATACGCATTAACATACATAGTTCAGGAAGTTTTGATAGCTGGCGGCGGCAGCTTGACTGAAGTGAAAGTCTAGCTAAAAAAACAGGTTTAATAGCTAAATTTGAGGTATGTTAAAGATTTTGCGGTCTTAGAATACTCAATAAAATAGACAAGTTTTTTCTTTTTTATAGTAGACAAATCACATTAGCCAAGTGTGAGACTCTTGTTTTTTTGTAGTACTTGCAACTTGGTTTCATTTGCATTTGGCTAGATTTCCAGGGAAAAACGTTGCGTGTGGAATGAAATGTGCGGCATGCAGCATATGATCAAAATCCAAAATCTGTTTAGCATTCAAATGCAATGCCTATTTTTAAATTGTTTGGCTAAGAGCAAAAAAAAAAAAAAAACAACAGAAGGGAAATACCTTAATGCTAACAAGCGCTGACAGCAGAAGCATTTGCAGCTAATTAAACAACAAGCCAGCTACACCTTTAACCCAAAACAGACACAACCACAAAGGGCCAAGAGGACCACACACAAACAAACAGAGATAGAGAAAGAGAGAGGGAGACAGAGAATTGTTTGTTTGAAGTTAGCGGCATGCCAATTGATTAACTTGACACTTTCAACTCGAAATCAGTTTCAATTTTAAACAATTTACCCTCCCCGCTTGGCTGCTGCTGTGTTCGGGCCATATTTAACCTGCAATTGACATGAACAAGTAGCCAACAGCAATAGCAACCACATTGACAACAACAATCACAACAAATACTCGTTAGGCGCTGCTTTAAAATAGAAAGAGGAGCCGCTGCTGCAAAATGACAACTGCAATTTGCATCTGACGATCTTTGATGACCTCGTCACGAAAACGAAACGAATGACTTTCGTTATTATTATCAATTTCATTTGACTTTTGATACTCTATACTTATGAAAAGTGAATACAAAAGTTGTGTGTGTGAAAGTGTTTGATATGTGAATGCGATCAAGTTTGGATTATTACCTCTCTGACTCTCTATAAGTCTATCTTGAAGATTAAAGAAACTAGTTGTTGCGAAATTTTGTTTCTAGACTTTTATACTTTCACATATTTAAGAACTTTCACAGCATTTACAACGTTTTAAATAATTAGGTTAAGTTGGCATTTTTATAAATAAAGCTTTGCCTAAAAAGTATATATAGAAAATTTGTCCTAATTTGTTTAAAGTATGCATTCTGTCATCTTACTTTAAGCCTCTTTAAAGGGTATCTGCTAGTCGCTTACACTCGGCTTTCATTAACTTTTGTATAACCTAAATTACATTTCGCCTTAAATTTATTTTATTTAATTTTTGCAGCGGTTGTTGTTGTTGTTGCTGTTGTTTTTGTTATTATTAAGTATTATTGTTGCCGTTGACATTTTACTGGCAGCATCTTCATTTTGTTGTTGTTTTATGGCAGTCACAAAGGAAGCCGCTATTAAAAAAATTGCAAGCGATGCCCTTTTTGAGGACCAGATGATGTTGCAGTTGTTGTTGTTGCAGTTGTTGTTGCTGCAGTTGTTGTTGCTGCAGTTGCTGCTGCTGTTGACCAGATTACGAACTTGAATTGTTGCTGGCTGTGCGTTCAGCGTAATCAGCACATTTATGGGCTAATACATTATGCATTCGTCGTGCCTCATATCGAGGCAGATATGTGTATATATATATGCATATATATGCGATATAAGATACTTGTAAACTCCACTCTATTATGCAGACTTCTTGACATTTGGCTGTGTGGGCTGTGCAGAAAATTGCCGCAGCAATTGAGCCAAAAGCGTTTGGCATTTGCAATTTCTGGCACGCAACTGCGAAATCATTTTGAGACGGAATATGTTAATTAGCCACAAATGCAGCAGCAGCCAAAGTCGCAACTGCAACCACAACCAAAACCGAGCAACTGCTAACCAAAATCTAGAATTCTTGGAAGGGAAAAACAACAAAAAAAAATACATAGCTCAAATTGCCACACAACGGAAATCGCTTATTTTATAGAAATACGCGCAATTATTAAAACATTTTCACTCGTTGTTGTTGTTTACTTGACGCTCGTTTTATTTTCGGGCATTTTCACATGCTACAAATTGCCGCCGAGCGAGTGAGGTCACAAAATGTCGTAATTTGCATTCGCATAAGTCTGCGATTTAACTGAAGGTTCTCTCTTTAGATACAAATTGTTTTTCTTCTTTTATTTTTTTTTGTGGTGTTTTTCTATGATAAAAGTCTTGGCATTACAAGTTCAGATTGGCAATTAAATTGTAATATGCCAGGCCATCAATTTAATGGGCGTTGTTTGCCGCCTGGCAAAATCTCATTCATTGCCCATTTGGGAGCAACATCAGGTGTAATTTAATCATTTATTATTGCCAAGAAGAAGCGTATAAAAAATAAAACAAATGCGAAGCTTCTCCTCCTGTTGATTTTCGTTGCCAGTGGGTCAAGGGCATTTACCGCAAACCGATTTGCGCAAAAGTTCAAAGGCATCATTTGCGTGATTTTATTTTTATTTTTTGTTTTTGTTTTTATTTTGTTGGCTTTGTTTGTTGGTTGGTTTGCAATTAAAAAAAAATGCTGCGGCCTAATTATTTGCATACTTACCGCATGCCATCGAAGCCATCGTCGGACCCATTGATGGTCAGCACCGGCGCACGTGCGTAAGCCTTGGCAACGCGCCGATTCCGCTCGAAGACAATTACTTTGGCCCAAATCTCGTCGTCGATTTGCGTCCATTTGTCCAGCACTTCCTGTATGTGTTCCTGCAACAACAGCAAAGAGAAAAATAAAACATTGAGAGAGCGTTAAAATGGTTGCATGCTAAATGGCAGCAATTGCATTTGGGCACCTAAACAAAAGACTTAGGCGAGCAACTTGCTGCAGACAAAAAGACGGCTGCAACTGTTGCAAATGCAACTAATGCCAGCAATTTTCACTTTCCATCAAAGTAACTGTGTGTGTTCGTGTGTGTGTGTGTGTGTGTGTAGTTTTTGCCAGCCAAAGTGAACGGCCTTGTTGGGCGCTTGCGTTTGTGCTTTTATTTTTCACGTTGTTGTTTTTCACTCACTTTACTTTTACTATTGCTTTTATTGTTGTTGCCGCTGACTGCCATTACAGGCAACCAAGCTGTTGTTGTTGCTGTTTTTCTTGTAGTTTGTTAAATAAAAGTTAAAATCAAATCGGAGCAAATGCTGGCACGAAGCAAAAGCTGGCGCGCCAGCGAATCGTGTTGCAGTAAGACATATAAAATTATAGACAACGGTGTTTACGGCTTTTATTTGTTGCTATTTTATATATCTACACATATATACAGCTATATATATATGTGTCTGTGTGTGTGTGTCTGCTCAGATATTTAAAGTGCTGCAAGGCTTTCGATTGCACTAAGAAATGAAAATGCAACTCGCTTGCGCTTTTGCGCTTGCGTCATGCCTAAGTGCACAGCGCATATTTTACATTTTGATATGGTTTCAAATACAAAGGCATGTATATAGTAAAAAAAAACATAAAAAAGGGGGCAGTTTTATAAATACTAAAATCGGTAATCACATAATGAGCAATCACTTAAAAGATTGTTATATAAACTTCGTAACAGTTTACTAAAGCTAGGAATAGAAATATTTAAAAACAAAAAATAGTTGCTAAGAAAAATGTTTTGTGTAACTTTAAAATGAACACATAACACAAAAAAAATGTGTTAATTTCTTTACAAATATGCAGCATTAATTAAATTTATGTTACCATCTTTTTTATTACTCGATCAGTTTACAAAGCTTATGTGGCCAAGACTAAAGAAATTTGTATATGCCCAAGTTAATAAATGCAAACAAGTTTTTGGCTCCAACGTTTAGCATATTAAATTGGCTTTCTAATGCATTTTTTTCGGAATAAAAATGATTATAAGCGAGACATTTATTAATAAAGAATAACAAATTTGAATAAAAAATTAAGTTCAATAAAACGTATATACCCTATAAAACAAAGATTTCTTTGTACTACATGATAATTCTACTTTTTGTTGCCTTAAAAGAGCAAACCTTGTTGCAAGGTTTTCTTTTCACAGCACAAAAATAAATATTGAAAGCAAATCGTATTCATAATTGTTCCATATACAAAAACAAATTATTTGTTAAGAGCGCAAAGTGTTTAAGAACTGGTTCAAGACTGCACTTAATTTAAATTTTTGTGTACTTTTCGTACCGCTCTCGATTGAATATAATCAAGGCTGCGAGTGCCGCACAGCTGGCAATTTAATGGCGCTACATTATCATATGTTCAGGCGAACGTATATACAAATAATAATAAAAAAAAAAAGAGTTCAATTAACCCGAACAAAGAACAGGGTCATAAACAAAGCCATTAGCCCAGTAACCAACATGCCCACAGTTTCTGTTTTTGTTTTTCTTGTTATTTTTTTTTTTTTTGGGCAAAGTTCAGCGCCGCCTTAATAAACAAAATATGAAAATTCAGGCAAACACAAATACATGTCTAACGTCTCTACTTGGCTCAGTTCTACATAAAGATGTAGTTTATATAGGGGAGTACCGACCAGGCCGGAGTGGTAAACCGAGTTTGCTGCTCGGATGCTGCTGCGGCTGCTGCGCACATTAAAAATGCAAATAAATCATGTAGTAAAACTTGTTAACCTTTTCGTATGCTTTTGGCTTTGTATACACACATATTTGTGTGTGTGTGTGTGTGTGTGTGCGTGTGTGTTTGTGGCGTACTTTAGCTTTAATTTGTTGCTGCTGTGTGTGCGAGACGACAGCACTTTTGATTTCACTTCAAAGTCGCGTAGATTCTTCTGCTCAAGCAGATTCACTTTTGTTGTACAGGTTTTTCAATTTATTTACGTTTTTTTTCGGCTGTTCAGCTAAAGAATCTTTTAGGCTCAAGTGTCGTGTGGTCAAACAAGTTACAACTTGTTGCTGTTGTTCTCTTTGCCGTTGTTTATATAAAAATAAATTTCTAGGCCGACGTCTTCTGCCTTTAATTTTACGAGGCGACCTCAAAATGTCGAAGTTCAGCTTAACGGACAATTTTGCGGTTCGTTCTGCGGCTACTTTGGCTGTTTTATGTACTTGTAGTTGTTGTAGTTGTTGTTGCCATAGTTACTGCTGCTTTTAATTAGCCCGTTTCGCCCGGGCCGGGCTGGGGCTGGGCATGCTGCACGGCAACGGCGCGTGTTTGCTACGTATACGTAATATTTGCTTGTGCATGGAAATTAGCACAGCTTTGATATACGCTATATATATATGTCTGTCTGTGTGTTGGCCAAAATGCCAATCGATTCTTAAAAAGCAACTGAACTGGTTTTTGTAAGCACACATTTGTTATGCAAATTATTATCGAACCTATGTATAGCATGAAATTTTTAAGCAAGCCACAAAAAACAACCTATATACAAGTTTATTTTGCTTTTTTTCTTTTTTTTGGTTGCCACTGACGCAAATCGATATTCAAGTAAGTAAAAAAAAAACTGCCACAGAGGCGTTTTGACAGCATGCCGAAAATATTAAAGATGGAAAAAAATCCAACAGCAAAGAAATGACAAATCTTTTTCATTATTAAAAGATAAAGAAACCCGTTGGAATTCAGAGCAGCTAAAAAACTCTTTAGACATGTTAAATATCTTAATGCTAATGCACAATGTGTGAGGTCTACTTTTACCTTATTGTGTAAACTTTAAAGAGCTTGGTACTAACTGGTCTTCAAATAAACTTTATTTCTTAACGGGCTGTTAAGTTTATATGCTTACTTTTTATTAATTTATTTAGCTTGGCGACCTTTTAACCGTGCACATTGATGTGTTCTGCCACGCCTCCAAAAAGCATGTCACAAATGTTGCACAAACATTGCTGTTTCGTAAAGGGCACAAAAGCCATTAAGGTGTAATTAAAGTAGCTGTTGCTGGGATGGGTTTAATAAGTTCTATAATTGACACCCAACAGCAACAGAAAAAAAAAATGAAATAACGACAGCAACAAAAAAAAAACACGTGCACAAGTGCAATCAGCACGGAAGTTTGATCAGGTCGTCAGGTTGGTGGCACTCTTGAGAATCTTTTTATTTTTTTTTTTGTGTGTTTGCTGCTTCGCTTGGGTTTATTAAGTTTGCACTTTTTGTGTAAAATGTTGTTGAACTTTTGTAGTCACGACTTTGCCGCAACGATCGAACGGCGCTTTTGCAGTTGCAGTTGCAGTTGGATTTGGTTGGGGCTAAAAATTGAGGATGGCAACAGATGCGCCTAGCGCCTCAATGTTGACATTTAATAAAATGAATTTAGCTGGCGCGGCAAGCTTTGTTGTAAATAGATATAATCATCATTTCAAATTATTATGGACTTGATAAATTTATTTCGCTGTGACAGGTTGCACTCGCTACAAAGAAATTGCAAATATTGTCAGCAGCGACACAGTGGGACAAATAAACCAAAGGTCCATTGATATATTCATTATTTTCAATTTGCGTTGCGCCCCCGAGCGCAGAACTTCAAATGTCGCCTGACCCATTTCCAGAGTTCGCCGACGATGGCAAAATAAATATTGTTTTAAGGCGATGCGATCAAGTGGATTTCAGCTTGGACATTTGTCTTGGGTTATCTTTGCGCCGAGCTCAAACAAATTTATGCTAATTTCATGCATAGTTTCGTCTTGGCAGGTTATGGCTGCTTTAATAATAGCCGGCGGTGTCTTCCGTCAGCGCCGCACAATGCAAATCAATCAATTGCGGTGTGGTTGGTTTTCACCGAGCAGGAAATTCAATGCAGTCAGGATTTTTATAAGGAAAAAAAAAAAAAATAAGGCATATTGGAAATGAAGGCTTGATGAAGTGGCAGAAAAAGACGCGCAGCGAATTTTCCATTGAATTGTGGGACCTCTCGTTTAAGAGCTAAATTACGCGCCAAGTGACGAGTGTGTGTGTGTGTATGTGTGGTGTGTGTGTGTTGAGTGTGTTTTGTGTGCTGTGTGGTTTTTCCTGCTTGCGCCAACGCGTTTTTGGCGGCGGCGGCCAATCCTGTTGTACAACTCTGGCGAACGTGCCAGCGAAACCGAAACCAGGTGAACGGGTGGCCAAACAGGCGCATGGAAGTGGAAGTGGAAAAACGGCAAAACAACAACAACAACAACATCAACAAGAAACTCAACAACAAGATGCTAGACGAAGCGAAGCGAAAACTTGTCAGCTTGCCGAAAATAAAACTTTCATTTTCATGCTACTTTCGTCTGTGTGTGGAAAAGTGGCTAGAAAATGTTGTAGAAGCAGCAGCAGTAGCCAGTCAACCAACCACTTAGCCGTTTTTCCACTTAACGTTCTGTTTGCAAGCCAAACAAGTTCGTTGCCTGAGTCTTTTGTTTGCCTTACGCTGCATATGCACAAAATGCAAAAGCCTTTTGCGGCTGTGCTTTGTTCCCAGCTAATAAATTTGTAAACAATATTGAATATACATAGTACAGGCCCAATAACAACGACAACAACAACAACAACAACAACTGTAGAAACACCGATTGCTCAATAAATGCCTGCCAGCTAAAGACAAAAAAAAAACTTTAGTCAGCCCAATTCAAAAGGGCCCTCAAAGCTAAGCAACGACAATAGGAAAATGCTGCCATAATTTGTATTTTTTTTTTGTGTACATTTTCATGGGAAAAACTAGACGCCTTTTGTATTGCTAAACGGAATTATATAGACGCTCACGCCAATTGCACAATGCGACGGCGTTTTAAGCCCCAAAAACGCGTGGGCGTTCGCATTTTCCACTAGCCAAAAGCTGCATATGACAAAAAAATAAAAAAATACTGTAATAAAAGTGTCGCTTGGCTTTTCACTTTTTGCGTCACATTCGGATGATGATGAACTGGGTGAGGCTTTATGCAAATCCATTTGTAAAGAAATCATATTTAAAAAACATACGTTTCATAAAAGTGCTCAACTTTGATTGGTTTAAATTTGTTCACTGACTGCAGTTAACCCAGTTAAATAACACTTATAATATTTATGACAACAATGGCTAAAAAAAATTGCTGTGTGTGGGCAGCGGCATTTGCCAAAAAATTAAGCCGCAGAGCGAGCAACAAATTATTCGTTTATGCGATGACATTTTAAAATAAAATATAATAGATGTCAACGTGCATTAATTGAATTGCTTGCAATTAATAACTTTGAAATAAAAATGTTATTTTTATCGTTAGCAAACCAGAAATCAGACAAAAATCTATTAAAATTATATACGTATATGTAAATATATATCATGATAACTAATGAATGCATTATATAAATTGCAAATGATTTTTTAACATGATTAATTGGCATACTATAATTTTGTACACGTTTATTTATAGAGACACAACTCATTTTGTATTTTAATATTTAATTTTTAGGTTTTTAATCAATTAATCCAACTAAAATTTGACTGATATGCATAATTTTTCTATCTATTATACACAGTTCATTAGGTTGAAGTGAAGTCATTTTGTATTCTGATATTATAAATCATGATATGCTCTGCATAAACGTGACATGAGTGGATAGAGCGACATAAACAACACTAGCGTTGATTTTATTGTCTATTTTGTTGCTTAAATGCTGAAATCAATGAAATGCCCACACACAGACAGTCAACACAAACACACGCACACACACAAAGTCAAGCTCGTGCTGGGCTTGTACATTAGGTTTACGTTTGCATTTAGTTTGTTGATGTTGATGTTAGTTGTTGCTTTTAGCGGCGCGTCGTCTTCGGTTGCTGTTGTTTTTGTTGTTGTTGCGGCAACTGCCAAATGGCCATAGGCAAATTAAAAATGCACAACGCAATGCGATGGCCTAACGGTAATTAATGCAATTGGTCAATACAACAACAACAAAAACAACGAACAGCAACTACAAACACCGCCTGCGGCTAAGGTTTAGTGCGTTTTATGCTGACGCTGACCTCAATGCGGCCGCTGCACGTGTCGAGAATAAGCCACAGTGGAAAATAGCCACAAATCATAGAAAAAGCCAGTTAGCGGAAGTTAAACTCTTGAGCTGTCAGTTGTTCAAATCGTGGTCGTGCCATGGCCTCCATTTGTTGTTGCTTTATTATTCGGTAGCTTCTACTTCTAACTAATTGTACGTTGACACACACCATTCAACATCCATGTATATATATGTATGTATATAAAGTATGCTAATGAATTGCATTTAATAATTGCCGCATCATCGGCTCATTAAATCATTTGTGATTAGCATCTGTGGGCGCCTTACCTTGTAGAGTTTGTCTTTCTGGTACCAAACATCCTCCTCCTCTTCCTGCTGCGTGAATGTCTGATCCAGGTTTAGATCATCGCGTGAACGTGATAATATTTTTCTTCGCGATACCATTTTGTTGAGTCGCCAGTCCAAGCGCTAAAGGGAGAGTCTGCAAAGATACAACAGGTAAATCATAAAATAAAGAGCGACTGTGAATATGTACATACATATATGTATATACGATATTTTGTATTTTGCTTTTATGTGTGCCGCACTTTTGTGGCAAGTATTTAACCATCTAACTGTACATGGGACGTCGAGAATTCTTTCGGTAAAGATCTTTTGGCGCTGACAGGCCTCAAACTGTGCAGCGTCAAATTGCAAACCAAACAGAGCCCCCCAAAAAATATCCAACCGCAAGGTTCAACGCACTCAAGCACAATAATAACAGATATTGTTTATGACCCGACTTCCTTTTTACAAGTCATCCCAAGGCGGCCTCAGCTGTGTAAACTTTGTGGGAGCTGCCGCTGCTGCTGCTGCTGCTGTTACCCAATAAAGAGCTGAACTTCAGGCCAAGATGTTTGTACCTGCAGTCTGCATACTCCCCACCAGCTATTTGCATTGTGCCCAGCTGTTGCCCAGCGTTTTTAAATGTATTTTTGGCAACGTATTTAAAGTTAATGCATTGTGATTGTTTACCAATTGCAGGCACTTTTGGCAGGCAAGCAGAAAAAGTCCCTTGGAACAGTCGAAATGGAACATTTGTCAATCTACCGATATTCCTCTTTTTTAATATGATCTTGAATCAGTGTGCAGTATGTCTCACTTTGGCATTTTAACGATCTGGCAACAGAATTTATGTAAAACATGCAATTTTTATTGAATTACTTGTCGTTTTGGCCGGCTCTCAGGCTACGCACTGTAGATACAGATACCGATATCGAAACCGAAACGCCAGACAAATGAAAATCACCTGTGGGGCTTTAGTAAGCAGACAAAGAGAAAATAATAAAGCACAATGGTAAAACAAAGCCAACGCCAGGTCGTTTGTTTTTTCACGGCTCAGTTTGTCAAGTTGATGAAAAAAACGCTCATTGCATAATAAACACCTCTCCGGGGTCTCTTTGGACTGTGGAATCTGGCCGAACGACGCGTGTAGCGGCAATCTGCTTGCTCTCTTCTTCCCTTTCTTTCTCTGACTGTGTTCCTAAGTCTATGGAGCGTCTACCTCTCTCTCTCTCTGTCTGTGGCACTCTGCCCATCTGTTTGTATGCAAATGTGCGAGGTTCGCTAACCTGTTGTCATATTTATACGCTTTGTTTGCTGCATGTTGTTGTTGTTATTATCATTATTATTAGTGTCTATAATTGTCTGTCAGCTTTCTTTTGCCGAAATGGCTGAGTGCCTGATTGACTGATTGACAGTCCCGACTTTGTGGGGATGCTGAATGTGCCGTTGCTACCCATAAATCTTCAACGCCTTTTGCGCAACTGCAGCCACCCGATGCCATTTGGAATAGTACTCGTACTCATACTCATACTTATAGTCGCACTCGTACTCGATTCGTATTGTCAACAATCGGCGCCATTTTGTGCGATAGATTGCAATCGCATAACAAATGTTGCCTGCTGGATTTATGCAACAAAAGCCGTTAAATTGTACGACTGTCTGACAATTTTTTTTACACCGTTTCGTTTGTCCCCATCTCTGCATCTGCATCTGTATCTGCATCAGCAGTCGGATCTGCGTCTCTTGTCGCCAGTTTTCTGCTAGTTTATTGAGCTGCATTTTTTTTGCACCTTTCAATTTTTGGGCTGCACTGCTATTGTTGTTGATATTTTATATATGTATACATATGTATAAAGTTGGCTATGGCCTGTCCAGACTATTGTTATTTATGCATCCGACATATGAGCTACCTACTTACCACAACTTCAATATATAGAACATTGTTGTCTACGCCCGTTCAGTTGTTCTGACATGGCACGTACTCCTTGTACAAGCTCTCCCGGCAGACGTGTTCTAGTTTGTGCCCGACGAGCAATTACGTGTACAGATTGCCAATGATATAAGCAATTGTCTATAGCATAGATGCATATATTAATATACCCTAAAAGCGGCATAGCTAACTTTTTTACAAAGCTTGAAACACAATTTGTAAATACATATGTACTAAAAGGTATTATGCCAAACTGTTATGCAACAGCTGTGCAACAGTGTTGAGCAATTGCCCAAACAATTAATACGTATCGATTAATTAAGATTATCGAAAAATCGCAAGTGCTAATGTTATTCCGTTGATTTTTAACAGAGCATTAGCAGAGTATTGCAAATACGTTTTGCCAAATTAAAGCTTTAATTTCGTGTTATTTAGCCAGGTCTGAACAAGTGGCAACATTTGATTATCACGGCTCGCTGGCTGCCAATTAAGTTGCTTGGCAATTTTGGTGCATTTTTATGCACACTTTTATTATGGGACATGCCAAATTAAAATGCTTATACTGCATTCTTTTCTCGGAACATATTCCATACAACAATGCTGACATATCAAAAAATTGTATATGGCACACTGATGCAAAATTCTGATAACTGCACTGTGGCCGTTGCTGGGGCGCTGAAGTGGTGTGCTGCTAAGTGGTGCTCGAATATCCTGCATACTCACAGCGGATGGAGGCCTGGCATGATGGCATATTTCTGTCAAAAGCACAGCTAAAGCGAAAATGCAACTAGTGAATTACGCCTGTGTTTTTGCTTATGGTGTTCTCTGTGTCTGTTCTTTATCGTTGTTGTTGCTGCTACTATTAACAGAAGAAAAGAAAAAAAACAGCAAAAACAGCCGTTGGGGTCGAGTGCCGTTGGCCACTTGATGGCAGTGTGAGATGAAGTCGTCATCAGCTGCTTTCGTGTGTTGTCTTTGCTGATTTGTCTGTATAATTTCAAGCACTTTTACTGTTATATTTCACTGTTGACTGCAGGAATTAATAATATATAATGAAAAGACAGTAAGCCTTGCATTTTTTCACTGTCATCGCGAGTCGCATCGCATTCACTTTCAAATTTTTTTCGATTTTTAAACATTTTTATTTGGCTGTTTGCGCACACGCACAAAATTCAACGACTTTCACAAACAGCAAACGATGTAATAACAATAACCTTTGTCTTTGACGGCTGCCAGCCAAATTGGCACGATTTAAATAATGCCAATTAATCTGTCTTTGATATAACACTTACTTATAACTACCAGCCAGCAGTCTTATGGCCAAACATTTCCGCTAGACTACAGTTAAGCTGCCCAATTTGAATGTAAATCGCCGAACGCCGAACGCTGAACTTTCACAATTAGCCGCGCGTTTTGAAATTGTTTATAAACGCAATGATTGCACATGCTACTTTGCTTCAATAAAAAGCATCAGCAAAACTTTTAATTCAATTATAAACTATATATATACGGTGTTTTTTTTCCGCAAACATACGTTGAGTTCATTAACATCGGCTGGGGGCATCTGCTATGCTGACATTTTGTCGCGCTGCAAGCTATAAATATTTTATAAAAATGCTTTCGCTGTTGAAATTTTTCATTTGGTCAGATGAAATTGATGATCATCGAAATAGAAAGTAAACTATTTCGCAATTTGTTGCTGGGCAACTGTGAAAAATCTACGAAAAGTCAGCGTAACAAATTTCAAAGTTTTTAATTTCCAAATTTCATATTAATGTGCATCAAGTTCGCTGCCTAAGTCTTTTGTTTCAGCCCAACTTTCGAAAAGAACTTTCTATGCCTAGGCCTGGTTACAGCGATGCATTATTAATAAGCCAACTACACTAGCCGCATACTAAGTACCCAGTGTTTTATGAATGAAAGTCTATCGGCTCGTACTTAAGCATTTTTACGAGAATCAATAAAGAATTTTTTTTTCATATTGTCGATGACGAACACTCAGTCAGCATTTAGCATTGTAGTCAATTGCCAGACAGCGCTTGCATATTAATTATTAGACATGTAAATTTACTTTAAATGGGTGTGAAGTGGGCCTGGGCTCTCTGAAAATTCTAATGCGCTGCAACAGACGCTGTCGTTGTCTTCGTCGCCGTTGTCGAGTTGGCTGCAACACGCCGGTCATTGGCTGCTGTCGTCGCTCACATTATGATGGCCACTGTTTTTTTTTTTTTTTTTTTCACTTAATATTTGCCGGCTGCCGACTGCAAATAGTTTTCAGTTCGTTTACCTAACGCTGTCATTGTTTGAGCAGAGAGTTCAAATGCAATGCGAATGCGTCACGAGATTCGCTGGCTGTTTTCTTGTTTTGTTTTCGCTGTAAACAGAGACAGCACGTGTGTTTGCGCTTTTGGCTAGCTGGAAAGCGTCAGAAGCTGTTGTTAGCTTTTCTATACATTTTGTGTAGCTGATTTGTTTACACGCGACAAATGTGGGCACACAACAATGTGTGTGTGTGTGCGTGTGTGTGGGAGGTGTGTGTGCAGCATCGCATTTGGCAAATGACAACCACGCAGCATTCAATTTAACTAGCTGCAACAGGTTTTTACCCTATGAACAAAGCACAGAAATATGCCAAATCATTTGCCAAATGTGGCTCAAAATGTTAAGGTCACTCGAATATTTAATGGCTAGAAAGTATTTTTATTTTTATTTATATTTTTATATTTCATTAGCTCTGGTGTTCATTATGTAACCAGAACCGAGATAAAAGTCACGCTAATGAAGCGCTTTTTAAGCTGGGAAACAATCATTTGATACTTTCGTCTAATGCGTGCTCTTCTTCTTCTTCAACTTTTTTATTTTCATCTGCTTTTTTTTTTTTTGGCTAGTGACAAGCCCCAAAGAATTTTGTTGTTGGCAACGCTCTGGCAGCAATTTGATTGATTGGCCACGGCCAGAAATAAACAAACCTTTTTGTTTCGCTGCGCGGAAAGAAAATAACCTAAACGAAATTGTTTTCACAGTGTGCTCGAAATTCCCGCTGGGGTCAAGCGGAGAAGTTCACGATTCAACCAAAAAAAAAAAAAAAAGACGTGCGGCCATTGATTTCTAGCCAAATTAAATTAAGCAGTCATTGACTTTAAAGCCATGGTAAGTGTCGGCTCCAAATGTTTTGTAAATTTAACGCACACGCATCATATGTGTATAATGAAAAATTATACGTAATATTTAGCGCCTTAATGCGTATTGTTCGAGTGTACTCGACTTGACTTGGCGGCACAGCTGTTGGATATGGCTAATCAAATGATTTAATTTGCATAACAACGCCGTGAAAGTGCTCGGCAACGGGGCACGGTTCAGTTAATCGCATGTCTTTTGTCTGTGGCGTTTGGGGTTAAGGTTTTCATTATGCAAATTATCTATGTATAAGGTACATACATATATATATATATCGCGTGTGCAAATAGGAAGCTAATAGTGCAAATGCCCAAAATAGCAACAAAAAAAAAAATCTAAAAAAAATAATACAATGTCTTGCGGAACTTGATACCTGCTGCTGTTATGTTGCCGCTATTTAACACCTGAGCGCATCAGGCGTAGAAAGCATGATTATCACCAGCAGCCTCAGCAGCTGCTGCTGGCAAAGCACACATATATTATTTTAAATATATGCATATTGCATTTCGCAAGCATATTTCCCTTCCACGCACATCTTTTGCCAGCGCTCGTCATTCACGCAATTATTGAATGAATTTATGTTAAATCATAAGGTTTTACAATATTGTTGTTGTTTTCCCAGCGTCATGTAACTGTCAGTGTGTTGTTGTGTGTTTGGCTTTGCGCAATCGGCGACAAAAAAAAAACGGTGTAAAAAAAACAAACAAACTAAACGAAAAATCCGAGAGTTAACATTTCAATTTTTTTGAAGAGTTTGTTGTTGTTGTTTTTTCTTGGGACTGTTGTAACTAGATTTGATTGATTTTTGTGATGTTTTTGTTTAAGCCGACTCTCGATATGTAAATTTACAAATTACTTGACACGTTCAACAAATGCAAATGGTTCGACAATCGGCTCAAATCGAATGACTTAAGACACAAACTTGTGCCCCTGAGGTGGCAGCTGCCAAGAGGCATGTTTTTATTATTGTTGTCTGCCTATATTAGTCTAATAATACTGGCTAAAATTAAACAACAAAACTGTTCGTACAACTAAAATAGTCCGAAAATTGGCTTAAGTCGAATGACTTAGGCAACAAACTTGCATGGCCGAGACAAATGACCGTCAGAGGTATGTTTATTATTGTTGCTGTCCTGCTCAACCAGTAAATGACTGCAGGCAAATAGTTGAAAAATAGCTTGCAGAGCATTTAAAAACGTAAATGGACCGAAAACTGGCCACAAAACGAATGACTTAAGCCGCGAACTTATATGGATTAGATAAAAGTGCAAAGGAATTTGTGATTTTCGCTGCTATCCTGCAAAGCATTTGTGTTCGTATTTCGCAATCTCAATCTCCATTATCTATGTGGCTCATTAAGATATGAAAATTGCATCACAAACAATTTGTGGCTGGCTGCCTAATGAACTCGGCACACACAATTAATCACTGTGATAGATGAAAAGCCCGTGCGGTCGCTCCCAACTGCAGCTGGCAGGTGTTATCAAAAACTGGTTCAGAGGGCTGTCTGCAAGCGACGATGTTTTCCTTCGAAAAACCAACAAGTTGACACTTTCATTATGCGCTGCAATAAGAAAGAAAAAAAAAAACGAGAAAAACGTTTTCCGCATTTTTGGCGCGTATTTTAGATTCGTTACGTTTTGGCAGCAACGGCAGCAGCAAAACTTGAGCTGGCCAAAACAGACGAATGCAGCTAGTTGGTTGGCCAAAAAACAACTCACACACACGCACACTCTAGTATGTGTGTGTGTGAAGTGAAAAGCAAAGCAAAGCAAATCACAATAAAAACAACATACAAAAATTACTTGCAAAAAGAGCAAAAACAACAACAGCAACAACAACAACAACAACAACTATAACAGCAACAACTTTTGGCGGCTGCTTTCGTTTTCAGTTTTCAGTTTTCATTTGGCTTGCACGCTTCAACTGGCTGGAGCCCGTCTGGCTGAGAGCTCTGTGGCGTGCAGCCAATGTAAACGTAGCAATTTGAGCTTACCTACAACAACAACAACAGCAACAGCAACAAAGTTGAGCACTAAATTTTCCACGAGCGAGTGAGTTTGAAAACGAAACTGAATTTCTTTCTTTCAACATTTTAAGAAAGAAAGAAAGAAAAAAAAACATCTCTGCAAAGAGAGTTGGCAACTCGCAACTCGAGTTACGTTGACCATCATTAGTTGGCTTAATAAATGTAGCCACAGCTGAATGAAAGCAGTGGCTATTTAGGTTTTTTTTTCATTTTATTTTCTTTTTTTTTGGCGATTTGTGCTTATCACACGCCTGCAATCAACAATCAAACAAATCTGGTCGCTTTGTTGGCAGCCTTTTCACTTTTCAAATGCCCTACAGAAAGCCACGAAAGCTGGGCTTTTATTGTAGCTGTTGAGCGGAAATATGAAGTAACAGCCCATACAGATCAAAATATTAATGTGTGTGTGTGTGCGTGTTTGTTTAACAAGCGTTTTGTTTGCCTGATTGCGTCGGCCAACAAAACCCAAACAATCAACAACAAACACCTTTTGTGGCCTACGCGTGCACTTAAAATGCAATTTATATTCCCAGCAACAATGCCAAATGATTTAATGTTTTAATAAACATGCCCCAAGGCACAAAACTGAGACAGGCCCAGGTTAGGCTGCCGAATCCGTTGCGATAAGCAATTAAAGGCCATCAGCTAAGACAGACACTATCTATCTAGCTGGTCATCGCGCTAATCGTTAACAACAACAACAACAACAACAACAACAATAAAGGTGAAAAAACACGTGCCGCGGCACATTCCAAGTAATGCCACAATAACAATTTAATTAGCTCTTGATTGTTATAGTGCGGGCGTTAAGGCTTTCAGCGTTTGTTTAGTGCCACAATAAAATATTTTCACACTTTGAAGAGCTTGAAAAAAATTTCTATAGAAAAAAAAAGAAAAACTTAGTTAGCTAGACTTAAAGAATAAATATATTATATATAATCAACTGGTTTGCTACTTAAGTCTTAAAAAAAACAATAAAGGAATTAAATATTTTAATTGAGCTTTAAAGTATTTCCTGTCGATGAGTAAATTCTGCTTTAAAATGGGAAGTACAAAATTTGAAAAAAACAAATGTTTTTTTTTTGGTTAGCAAACCTTTAAGAACTCTTACTTCATCTCAAGCTAACCATAAGAACTCTTCACATTTGTCTACACCAAAGAATGTTCTAATAGAGTTTTTGTTTTGGCCACACATTCCAGCCAATTTGCATGTTCCCCGGTATCTGATTAACCTATTTTCCGCTAATGAATAAAAGCCAATAAATTGTACTTTGGCAACACACACACACACACACACACAGTTAATACTTGGCAGCTCATAAAAAATGCGCAACACATTTGTAAACAGTATCTAAGGAAAGAATGAAATTTTTGTTTTGTTGGACAAAAGTTTGACACCGTTTTTTTGTGTGTTTATCGAAAAAACTCAATCTATATGTTGAAACTGACTGAATAATATATTGGCAAGCGTGGCGATCTTAAATGTGAGTGGAGTTGGAGTGAAGGGAATTTTTGCAGTCATGCACTTTGACACGCCACAAACATACATACATACATACATACATATATATAACTGTATATCTATGTGTCGATTGTTTTGTGCATTGCGCATGCGCCGCGTTGGTTTTTGTGTCATTGTTGTTGTTGTTGCTGTTTTTTTTGGCTGCTGTCATTGCGTTTTTAAGTTTGCCACGACCTTTTTTATGTCTGCGCGCACGAAAACTCATTTGTTCATGCATAATGTTGCTGTTGTTGTTGTTGTTGTTGCTGTAGTTTTTCTTTTGTTGCTTCTGAGAAAATGAAGTCAACTGTTTGCTGTACGCCTGTGACTGACATTTCCCATTAAATTGCCACGTTATTGTCTAAACCTGTTGTTGTTGTTGTTGTTATTTTTTTTCTCTGCTTTTTTGGTTCTTGCTGGCACGACAAAGGGGGTGGGGGAGGGTAGGGGGTTGGGGTGAACTATGCATATTTTGGTTAGTGCATTTTCAACACGTCGCTCGACGCTCGTCTGTCTGTCTGCAGCTTCTTCTTCTTGTTCAAGCTGAGCTCTTCTACTTAAGGTCTTTTATGCGATTGTTTACATTTATGGCTGAATAATTGGGCGCCTCTCGCCGCAACTGTTGCCAGCTGTTGTTGCATTTACATATTCGTTTCGTTTTCGTTTTTTGTTGCACACTAATTGACTCCCACAAAGAGCCAAGCCAAGCTTCCTTCCTCGACAATTGTCGCAACACCTACTGCAATTCTTTCGGCATGTGTTTTTTTTTTTAGGCACGTCTGTTGCTTTTGGAGGCGTGCTGACGACTCATCAGTCATCAGCGCGCTCAGGGCCAACCAGCCAGCCAGCCAACTAGAGTGTGGCCCTAGACGCAACTTGACATTGTATTGTTAATTCTGCACTAATAGTTTTAATTAATCCCAACGAAATATATCCAGTTTTCGTTGCCGTAACACATAAATATACATATAGTTAAAGGTTTAATTTAATTTTAAGTTATATACAAGTTTGGAACTAAAAAAAAAATGTTGACAACCTTGAGCTGCGTCTGCGGCTCAAAACGCACAACAAAATATTTTATATATTTTTTTAAAACCAAATGGAAACGAAACAAAACACAAAAAAATGTTAAATAAAACGTAATAATGAATAAGAAATAAGCGTAGCAGGAAGTGCACAACAATACACACACACACACACACACATACACAGGGCATGGCTACGGGGCGTGTGAATATATATATGAATGCATTTGCTTTGGGCTAAATGTTACGCATACGCCATGTTGCACGAGGGCGAGTGCTAGCGTGCGAGGGCCGCGTTGCATGCGTGTCTGACATGCTACTCACCTTTTGCTCAATTACTTTTGTTGCAGTTGCAGTTGCTGCTGCTGCAGTTGTTGCTGTTGTTTTTGTTGCTCTGTCGAAATTGTTGCAAAATTTGCTGATATTTTCCCAATGATTACGTTCGCAGTCGCCTGGCCCCAGCTCTCGTTGCACTTACAATGCTGTAACAATTGATTTTGTTTCTATTATTATTTATATTGATTTTTATAATTCAGTTAGCAGGTGGCTTCTTTTTTTTTTTTGGCTTTTCACTTGGCCACTTCGACAATTTTTGATTGTTGGCTCAGTTTCACTTGTTTTGCTTTTGCCTTTATTTGGTCATAAAACTGGTTTGTCGTAATTTCTTAAAAATTTTATTTACGCATTTTTCAAAAAACAAATTAAAAAGTTTATTAAAAATTTTACGAAATTTTTTATTTTGTTTGTTTTTGTTTATGTTTGGTTGGCTTTTACCGTACTTTTTGTGTGTGTGTGTCTTTGTTGCACGTGAATTTCTAATGAGGTTTAATGAAGTTGAATGAAAGTAAAGTTTTCTTTACTATTTTGTTTAACAAATTTCATTTATTTATTTTGATTTTGAACGCACTTCAATTGCATAACGACTGCGCGCACTAACAAATTTCGTGTGTGCTTGTGTGAAAGACGATGACGAAGAAGATGATGCTGATGATGAGCTGAATTTTTTTGTTGTTGATTTTTTGTTTTTTGTTTGTGCTTTTGAGCCACTGTAACACGGCACCAGCTTACTCGACGTTTGTGTGTATGTGTGTGTGTGTGTGGTTAACACTGTGCCGCACCGACAGCAACAAAGGCAACTGGCAAACGCACTCGACGACTTTCGCGACACGACTGACGGCCAAGACGGTCTTGGCTACAAGCTGGGCCTGGCCTGGTCTGGCTTGGCTGGCTTGGTGGCCTTACCGTAAGTTCGGTTACGTTGGCCGTTTGTCGGTCGGGCTTCGGCTGTTCGTTGTTGTTGTTGTTGTTGTTGTTCGTTGGAAACTTTTGCTTCATGGCTTAACTTGGCTTAATAGCATTTAGCGTGTCGAAGCTTGCAGAGCGCCAAAAAGTGAAGCTTTTTTTGTTCAGCTTAAGAGTTGGCGCTGCTGTTGCTCTCTGCGCGGCGCGCTCTTAACTGTTATGGCTGGGCCAACATTCTTCTTGGACAGGTCAAATAAAGGCTGTTAACCAAAAGCCATCAGTCTCAACAAACACACCGCTAATTTGCATATTCCATGCATAAATCACCAGCGAATAGATCGAAACATCAGCTTTCTACGTGATAATTACATCATCAGCGATGCGACGATCTTTGCCATTTCTTCGTTGTGTTATTTTTTATTTTTTTTTCTTTTTCCTTCCTCCCCACAAATTAAGTTGGCTTTTTTTTTTTGGACCGTGTACGCGTATTTATCATTTCGTTTACTTAAAAGCTTTTGCCGCTAGCGCGCCCAGCAACCGAATCAGCCAATATAACCAGACCCGGGCTGATATATAGTATACAGACATTATTTTTTATATGTTTAACGGTAATTTTAATCGCGATGCGCTGTTTTATTCTAATGACATTTTGAAGGTCAGGCATGTGTCTGAGTTGAAGCTCGTTAAATGTCAAAATGCTTTTAATTAAATGGTTTTTACAATACGCCCACGATTGTGGTTAAATACAAAAGACTTAGGCGACAAACGCGACACTAGATAATGCCGTAAATCAGAGCACACAATGTTGCTAACCCCAAGATTTATGTGACAGCAATTAAACAAGCCGAGCAATTGCGCTATTATTTGTAAGAAGTAATAAATAATAAATAAATAAAAACATATACATATATATAAAAAAAAAAAGTGCATACGACAAGTGCAAGCGAAATTTGCATAAAAATTCAAAGAACTGTTGCACAGTTTGGCTTTATCGCATGAACCTGTTCAGCTGCATGGCAAATAATTGCGAAATCAAAGTAAATATATGCTGGCAGCGCGTCAATTAAAATTGCCAGACCAAAGAACCAGCCACTAACTAGTTACCTTAGTTAGTTGAACATAGCTGCTGCAGCAGCTGCACCATTTCATGAGATTAATAAAGTTTTCAACACGCTTCGTGTTTGTTGAAATGGGGTATATTATATTTTAAATGAAGTTCTGCTATGTTATATAAATTATTTCCCTTGAAGTGATATTTATATTCCAGCGTATCTCTTAGTCGTACCCAGGCAATAACTATATTCTAACTAGTTAACATTTAAACATCGCCTGTGGCTGATTTTGCTGCCCAATGCTGCACCCACCGTCGGTTCGCCGCATGGGGCAAGCAAAGATATCAAATTGAAACTGCAAATCAAATGAAGTTCTAGCCCGGCATGATTGACGCAGCAGCAGCAGCAGCAACAGCAGCAACAGCTCGAGCAGCAGCATCAACAATGCTGGGAATGTCTTGAAATCGCAGCTAGTTAAATTATAATACATATATTCATGTGTCTGTCGCTGCGCCAAGTTCGTTGCCTAAGTCTTTTGTTTGTTACGGCTGCCCCATTGTTGTGTCGTATCAATAATAAAACATGTGCACACACAACAATTCTCACACACATTTAATTTGTTTAAATAAATATCAAAAACACAAAAAACTAAATGACTTCATTTTTCTGGGATACAAATATTACCTAATAAACCGACTGCGGCTGAGGCAGAGCATCATTCTGCCAGCTAATGACACTGTTTGTACAAATCTTGGCTGTTTGTGTTTTGACACCACAAACAACAACAACGACAACAACGACAGCAACAACAGCTGAAACACTGCCACTTTATAAACATTTAGTTGGGTGCTAATTATGACAACAACCACAAAAATAACCACAACTAGCAGCTGTGTTTTTTTTATGCGCACTTTTGTTTAGTTTAATGGACGCTATTATCAAATTATGAGCAACGCACTCACGATGCCATCATAAACGCTGCGACTTCAGCTTCGAGTGGGCGTCACATGTCCAGCATACAAAATCGAGTCAAGCTGAAATTAAAAAAAAAGTTAAAAAAAATGCCTGCATTTAGTTGGAAATATTATTCACATATGTTTTTGTTTTTTAGCATGCAGAGCGCGAGCTTTTCATTTTGCACTTGTTACACTTAAGTTAACTGGGCGTTAACTGTGATATCCAATGTTTGGTATTCACAATAAGTGCGCTTAATAATATTGTATTGTATGGTATGCGGCATTACATAAGCCCAACCAAAAATCGATTGGACGCGTTCATGAAAAAAAATAACGAAAAGTGAAAGATTTGTTTTGTGCCGGGCGCTGTGTCAAGTGAAAGACAAAATCGGTTCACAGTCTAATTAGACATAAAACGCTATAGTGAAATACATAATTGTTTTATTGAAAGCCAATTAAAGTCAAGTTCAAATGGCGCACCTCCAAAACACAAACGCAGCCTCGTGTATTTGTAATTAAAATTGGGCGAGCGTTGAAAATTTGCGAAGAAAAACAAAAAGACAACAAATATTTTTTGGGCAAAAAAAAAGGCTATGGTAAAAACCTGCTAAAAGCCAAGACAAGGCAACATTTAACGTATTTTGAAAAAAGAAAAAAAATATATATATGTATATTTATTTATAGTTAATGCGCTGCAAATGTGAATTAACAGTGTAAACAAAACGCGAGCTGGATGTATTTGAAAACTTAATTAGTTTTGGTTCGATTTGGTATGGTAAGGGTGTAGTTATAATATGTGCTGGAATTAGCCAAATATGCTAGCTACATTTGATAAAATTATAATATGTATAATATTGCATTATTCATCATTTAAATTTCTCACTGTTTGTAACACATTTTTTAAACTTATAAATTTTTTTTTTATTTTACCCCTTTTTATTTGGTGCATGCAAAGCACATGAATTACATTTTGTTGGGCTGTAATTTGTGTGTGTATTTTGTAAGCTGTCAGCGACTGTCATTAGCGTTAACGCGAGCCTTGGCTTTACCCATCCGAACATTATGTTTGCACTTAGTAAAAACAAATAGAAACACAAGAAGAAGAAGAAACAAAAACCAAACCAACAAGACAACAAACCAAAAATATAATCATAAAAAAGATACAAAGTTCAAGTCCACAGAAGATGTGGGTAACATTGACCCGCCGCGCTTATCGTCAAGCCGCAGACGCTGCAACTCATTCATAAACCCAAGCGCAGCCAATGTATATATATAATTATATATATATATATACTCATCTGATCAATGCCATTTGGCACTCATAAATACTTGTTTATTAAGTTTTTTTTTTGTTTTGTTTTTTGGCGAATTATTCTTTGGCCCAGGCAAACAAAAGACTTGAGACACAAACGCGCACTTCCCTTAAAGCAATCAACATTTTGGCAAATAGACAATTACAAAACGGAAACACTTCGCACATGCGCGAATAGTTCGACAATGATTATTAAATGTGTGTTGATATATACGCATATTCATAGTCTTTTAAGCCGCTAATAACTCAAGTGAGCCGCCGCCGTTCTTGTGGGCCATAAGCCAAAAAGCCAGCGCCAGGTAATCAATGTCGTTCGATCAGCGCCAGTTGGTCGCCTTTTGTTCGTTTGCTTTGGGCCAGGCTGTGAACTTGATGCCAATATGTCACACACTCGAAAAGCACTCGAACCGATTGGCGTTAATGGTAACACACACACACGCACACACACACACGCACACACTCTAGGGCATACAAATCTTTGGCTGTTTAGCTTAATTAAATCATTTAATGAAATGATTGTGCGCTATTTTGGCATTTGATGTCATTGGCTCAATGCGAAGGCTAAAACCGAATAGACCAAACTACTAGCCGGCTTACGGACCACGTCAGCAGCCCGATTGCGCAATGGGCCATAAAAAGACCCTTTTTGCTTGTGGCCGGGATGTGGGTCAGCCCGGTTCGACGCGGCAACTAATGTGGTTAAGCGCGGTGCACGCCTCAAGCTCAGCTGATTTATGCATGCTCTGTGTTGTGGCATGCCACAACAGGAAACCCAGCGAAAACGGGTTTTGCCAGCTGCAGAAAAAAAATGGGGGAAAACAGGGCGTGGCCGCATTGGACGCACTTTCGCTGCTGCTGTTGTTGTTGTTGTTGTTGCTGCTGCTGCGACACGACCTTTGACAAGCGCCAACAGCTTGGGCAGCATCAGGTCAGGTGGCTTTTAGTTGTTCGCCTAATGATTTGGTAGACTGGCGTCTAAGTAGCATTCCATGTAACTGCCATGCGCCTGCCACAAATTCTTGTCCAAGTTTGTCGCCTCAGTCTTTCGTTTGCACAGTTCCTGGCTACTGGTTTTTGTGCCTGCTCGCTGTTGTTACCAAAAATGTAGCTCCAAAAAAAAACGTTGCTATCTGATCTACGCTTTGTCGCGTGCATGTTTTATTTTTTTGTTTGTTTTTGTTCCTGCTGCCCGCTGCCTGCTGCCAGCTGCTTTTTGGGCAATGCGTCTCGAAATGATATCATGTAATTTGAAACAATGTGGCCGAACAATTCATTATAAGCCGCCAACTGGTTGCTGACAGCTGCGCTTGTTAAGTGATATTCAATAGTTATATCTACCGATATGCTTATTTTATATATATATGTATACATATATTTAAAGCGGATTTTGTGCTACGCGCGTGCGCTAAAGTTTTTTTTTTTTTCTTTTATTTTGTGTCCGTTCAATTGTTTTCGGCTAGACAGGATTTGTCGGCTTATGGAATTTTGGTTTGAAAATCGCTTTGCCTTTCACCTGTGCGGCGCATTGGTTTTGTGTGGGGGGGGTCTTTGTAGGCACGGTGTGTTTTGTTTTTTTATAAATGGGAGATTGTAAAGGGGGGGGGGGGGGGGGGGGGGGGGTATGTCAAGTGGCGTACACACAAATTTTCGGGGTGGGCGTTTCTTTTTCTGAACCCAATTCGAATGTGGCGCACACAAATAAAATAATAGCCAAAAATGAGTTGGCCTTTTTTTTTGTTTGTTGCAGGCAAGTGAAAGGCCTGCGGTCATTACACAATCAACAAATGGGCAAAAAAAAAAAAAATAATAAAAATAAAAAATTGTATATAACAGCAACAAGCACAAACAATAAAAATAAAAGTAAAAAGTCGAGCAGCAGCCCAACGCTGACCCGTGTGCCCAGAGTGCAATTAAAAACAAACGACGGCGCCGGCTACAACAAATTGTTATAGAAAATGATCGTTGAACAATGTGCGGCCGCCCGCGCCACAACAATAAACCGACCAGCTGCCAATTGTTTAGGTAGCTCCAGTTGCAACCATATGGCGGCAACTCGAGCAGCAGCTCCTGAGTCTGCACCTCGTTTGCTCAATCAGCGCCAGCCGCAAAATGTAAGCCAATTAATTTGCCGAGTGTCTTTTTTTTTGTTTGTTGCCAATTTGGCTGTCCATAATTGACCAAAATATGGGCTTTTAATTACATATTGTGCAGCAATTGAAACCCAATCGTTTGCCGCTCTAAATACATTAGAAGACTGGCTCAACAGGTGGGCCCTACGGAATCTAATTACGGCTCGTTGAGCCACAAAACAAATTACAAAGGCCTCGTATGGGTGTGTGTATGTCTGTGTGTGTGTGTGTTTGTGTGTGTGTAACTTTGGCTGCATTTTGAATGCGCCATTCAAGCAAATGAACGAAAAATTCAAATCAAAAGTCGAGCAGCCACTGTGAAATTCATTTTGCTCAAGGTTAACACGTGGAAAATTATAGGCGTCTTTTTTTAGAAATACCCTACAAGTGTGGAGCATAGTTGAAGAGGGGTATATCAGTTATGGCTTAAAAGGAAAAGGTATATGAGGAAAATGTAATGTTGATCTTGCCATAAGCTTTGTTTCTGCTCAGAGATTCTTATGGCTAAAAGCTCTGTAGACAGAAATATGGCTAAGTTGGTTCTTAAAGAATAAAATAAATAAAATAAATATATATTAGAATAGTTATAAAATAAAAATTAAAAATATAAAATTATATTAAATACCAGCTTTTTAGATTGTTAATAAATTATTTTAGTAGTTATGTATTATTATATTATTTATATTTTATTATTTATTATTTAATATTTTAATATTTTTTTTTTAGTTAAAAGAATTTTAGTTTTATATATCAAAAATTTTGTATACACCCTACTCTCCTTACAGGGCATCTGACAGTCACTTAGCACACTCTTATTTATTTAACTGCTGTCTAAGCAGAATATGGGTTGGGCTGAGCTTGGGCTGGCGTCGGTGCAGATATCCACAGCTGAAGCTGTGCATAGTTAACGCCGAGCGGACAAGGCGACAGTTGAAGTTAGTGCTGGGTGCTGATTGTCCAGGTCTAAAGCTGGTAGTTTGTGGCTATGGTGCAACCTCAAAAGATTTGAGCAGTCGCAGCAGTTGCGGTTAATTTGCTTGTCATTGCCCAGTTGAGTGGCGGCCCCAAACCGTGGCTCGGTGGAGCAAACTGTGGTTCACTATTTGAATACAAATTTAATTTGAAATTGAAACGGCTGCCGCTGCTTAGTTTTATTTCGTTTGGTTATATATATTTTTATTTTTTGTTTGGTTTTTTTTAGTTACCCTAAGCAGGCATTTTGGGCAGCTGCTTTGGCACTTGGACGTGCTGTAAATTAGCCGCTGCAGAATGCAGCAGCCCCCAGTTAATTGGAAAGTAAGCGCTTGCTCCACATACACACGAGATATGGCAAACAAAGCCAACTACGGGGGCGACCTTAGCTGTGTTTAAGAGCCCGCATTACTTAAGGCTTTTGGCCTTATAAGTACCATAAATGCGCCCCAATCAATTCATATCAAATTTAACCTGCGTCGCCTTTGAACCGCAGTTCAACAGACAGCCCCCAAAAATGTTAAACAATTTTGTTTAATCAACTCTAATTTTTTTTGGTTTTTTGTTTTTTGTTTTTGTTTTTGTTTTATGCTCGTATCGCGGCCATTGTCTGAGCAGGCGGCACGAATATTTATGGCTAAGGCTGCCGGTGCCAATTCCAATTCCAGTTCCAGTTCCAGTTCCATAAGTGAGCGGCAGGAACAGGCATTATTTAGCAGTTGGCGCTTATCTTATATACATATATATAACTTGGTTGGTTTTAGAGCTGAGCTCTTATTAGAATTTTGCATCATAAGTTGGACACGAACACGAACACGAAACACAAATTGCAACACGACATGCACAACTATTTTTGGAATGTGAAATAAATGTTATTCAATATATATACATATATGTATATATAAGATATTTTTGTATTAGTATTAATGAGTTTGCTTTGACCAGCTCATTAATAATAACGCTGGCCTTCTTTGATTTTTAGCTTAAGCTTAACAACAATTATAAACCTGGGATTCAAAAACGCCTCTTTGTAGTTTAATTACACAAAAAAAAAAGCCAAAAAATGAAAGATAAATTATTAAACAAATATATTGAATATAATTAGTATAAGTTATTACCTGCAAGTTTTGAAGGTTCTGGCAATTATTTATTATGTAAAAAAAAATATTAGAATCCTTGTTTAATCAATTTTCAACAAACTTTTCTTCAACAATATTTAGCTTTAGTATTTATGTTTGCTTAGACTGTAGGGTATCTAAAAGTCTGGCAATTTTGCGACTTGCTCGCTTTTACATGTTTTTAATTATAACATCATGTCAGTCAGTATTGCAGTTTGTTGTGTTTCTCCTATTAATTGACTCGACACGCACTTGTCGTGTTGTTCGTGTCACGCTCGAAAACACGACACGCGCTCAACGCTAGGCCCGCCAGTTTCGAGCGTAGTACCCGTCTAATATATGTGTTATACTCGCCTTGTTTAGCTATTTTTGCCATTTTTTTTTTTCTTTGCGCAATTATCGTGCAAAGAGCAGTGCACAAGTCCAGTTTTTGTTTTTTTAATCTTAGTTTAGTTTAGTTTTTTTCAGTTACAGTTTTCAGTTGCAGTTGCTGTTTGCTGTCCAGTCTTAAAGTTGGCAACTTTTGCTTTCGCTTCTAGCGCAAATGTTGATTTCTTGCTGATTTGCAGCACTTTTATTTTCAGCTTGTTGTGGTTGACGGTGGTGTCGACGGCTGTTGGCTGTTGGCTGGTGGTTTTGTGGTTTTTCTGTTAACCACCGGCGCGCACTTGTGTCTGCTCCAATTTGCCACGCTTGATTTAGGCAGTGATTAGAGGCGGCACCACTGTCCAGCCTCGGTCGACGTTGTCGTCATCTAAACAGTCGTCTAATTTATGTGAGATTGCGTAATCTTTGGCGATTTTTTTTTTCCGTTTTTCTGTTTTTTTTTTTTTGTCCATCCAGACTTCATGTGAAAATGCCACAAATGCGTTGGCCATCATATAAAATGGCATTTGTTGTGTTTTTGTGTTACAATTTTTGTTGGCCACCCGCCCGCCGCTGGCGGCTGCGACTAATTTATGCGCCAAGGTTTAATTTGGGCAGTTGTCGGCATTTCAAATGCCTTAGTTACAGGCCCAGTTAGCTCGAGTTGGCTTTAAATGGGCATTGATGTGTTCATTCAGTGAGCTTGATGGATGCGTGTGAGCCGCAACTGTCCCTCAAAGCAGCTAGTTTGTCGACATTTGGTGGCAAATCGCACAAGTTCGTTGCCTAAGTCTTTTGTTAATATATGCATACAATTAGAGACTGTCACTAAATAAACAATTCAAACCGACTTGCAGCACACTTGCTCTGACACTCTGAAGTGGCACACGGCCCACCCGCTGCCCACCCCCTATGTGGCACTAATGAAGACGAATCGAAGCCAACTGCAAAATTTATTTTTATTTGATTTTACTTAACTTGCCTCTTTCGCTTGGCATTTCAGTCTTTGGTTTAGTGTTTGGTTTTATGCATGTTATTTGAAATGAATCAAGTTTATACTTTAATTGATAATTAATGCAGATAAGCGGGCAAAGCGACTTAAACTACAGCAACCAGTTGAGCGAAGAACTTGCCGCCAACGCGGCCGCTGAAACTGAAACCAGTTTGTTGGCCAAGTGAATGCGGGTGTCACTTAACTCATAAATCTTGTGCGGCCCCAACCAAATGGCCTTGGAATGGCCGCACATGCTCAGGCCGCTGCCTGTGCCTGAACCTGAGTCTGAGCCTGAGCGTGAGCCTTTTGGCCGGCTTTTACAGATGCCGCTGTGACGCGTCCTGACAAAAGCGTTTCCCTGGAATTTCAATGCGCTTCATTTCACATCAACTTGATTAATTGCGGGCAAATGTCAAATTTTTGTACGGCTACCGCCCCTTTCATTGACATGAATAGGGCTAATTCTGTATGGGATACATTCATATATACATATATACATATTGATGACTAATCTGCTGGCAGATCGGAGCAAAGATTTGCGTAACCATTATCAGTGTCTGTCAATTAAACTCGCCAGCATGTCGCACATGTCACAACAGACAAACGGCGGCGACTAACGGTAGTGCTCCCATGTTCCGCTGTCAGCCGCATGTCGACGCAACTGTCAGCCAAGGCGAGCTTAGAAAATAACAGCAACAACAACAACAACAACAACAATAATAATAGTAAAAGAAACACACGCTGACTGCTTTATTTAAATTATGGCTGCAACTGACACGACGTGTCAGCAGGGCGAGTGCAACAACTGGTTCACGCTGGCCGTTGCAAATGGCCGCTTGGCTAATGGAAGTTCAAGGCGCAACATATGCATGCATATCTATATGTGTGAGTGTGTGTGTGTGTGTGTTAACATGCATGCTTAACTGTATAATTAAGCCACAGGCCACAATTAAATGCTAGCTTTTTGGCTGCTGTTGGCACATTTAATTAGCATGCGCGTTGCCAAGCAAATTTCATGGCAAATATTTCTAACAACACATTGGCCGACTTTGCAGCGGCTAAAAGTACACCTCCACAACGCAGCCTCCCCTCACCTGCTTGCAATGCGAAATTGCGCAAAAATTAATATCAAATCGATAATGTTAAAAGTGTTCAGCAGCTGAAACAGGTAAAACCAGCAATCGAGCACACGCTCTCGCTCTCGCTTCAGTCGCTGCAAAAACGGCGTGGCCAACGGGAACTAAAGCTGCGACACAGCTAAAGCGAACACAAACACAAACACACATGCACACACACACACACAACATTCGCTCGCACTAGCCAAAAGCTTCTTTGATCTTCGTCTTGCAACTGCAATTTTAAAAAGCGAGAGTGGTTCGGCCAGCTGCAAACGAACGAAAGAGTGAGAGAGAGAGAGAACGAGAGCGCGCTCAAGGTGAGAGCATACAGCGAGCTTACGGCGAAGCTTTTGCGCTCTTCGCTGCGCTCTTTCAACTGCCGCCAGTTGCAGCGCATTTTGTCTTCGCTTTTGCTTAATTTTTAATTGTTTGCATGCAAAATTAACAGTTCGCCGCAGTCGCTTGTAAAATATCTTAATGCCCATTGCGCATTGCATAGTTTTAGGCTGGCGCATTAATTTTAATTCACAGGTAATATAGCTTGCTATATTTAGTTGTACTTTTGTTGTATTTTTAATAACATATATTATCTTCTATTACGTTGAGTAATATATTTGTGTATGGACTTCTTGTGAATACTTAACAGAAGACATTTTTTACAAATATTGATTGCCATTTAAGTAGGAAAAGAGAGGCATAGATTATGCACAAGGCAAAGGGAGAGAATGAATGACAAAGAATGACCAATAGAAAATGGGATGACAGTTAGATGAGTAGACAATTATAGAGAGTGTGAGAGTGAGAGAGATGGCGTAAACGAAGAATGTTAGAAAAGGGCCTGAAGGAGAGAGGAAACGGAAAAGGAGTAAACAAGCAAAGCTCAAAAAACGGTAAAGTAAGAGAGATGCTGAGTGATAAAGACAAAGAGATTGGCAGCTATCTCTTTCTGCCACCTGCACAACAATTTAATATAAACATTCTTTTGGCCTGCAGCGATTTTGCAGTGTTTTCATTTCGACAAGATGTTGTTTCGCTTTCAATGCGGCTGTCGCTTTCTAATAGCCGTTAAACGTTAAAGAGTCAATAATCCTTGTGGATGCGAAGTGTGTCAGCTTAATTTTAAAAGCGCCTGCATTTAGCAACGATTCAATTATCAACATGACCGCCATTTACCATTTTGGCCAGGCCCAGAATGTTGCGCTTCGCTGGCAGCCAAGTGTAACTGGAACTGGAAGTGGAAACTGCGGCGTGGCGACTGTGTTAACACATGTTCTTGCAACGGATTACAAATTTACGATTATACGATTACTAACTGTCGATTTTTGGTTTCATTCTGTGTGTTCCAAACCCCCCCCCCCCCCCCCCTCCACCTCCAACAGGCCCGGGGCCTTAATGCGATTTTTATTACAACACGCTCGCCGCCAAGTGGAACAAAAGCTTAAAAGGAACACAATTCGGTTAACAGACCCCCAATCTGAAATCGAAAACCAAAACAAAAAGAATGGCATCTGAAATTGCATTTGGTTAGTCATGCGCAAAATAACAACACACAAAAACATAAAATATAATAATAATAATTGTTAGGTGCAAAATTTAAAAAAAAGAAACAG
Organism: Drosophila lacertosa; assembly: GCA_004143845.1. NCBI lineage: Eukaryota > Metazoa > Arthropoda > Insecta > Diptera > Drosophilidae > Drosophila > Drosophila lacertosa. The sequence continues at coordinate 125,659 of SCDZ01000208.1, read as the reverse complement.
ACAATTGCGTTGCTGCTGCTGTCGTTGTTGTTGTTGTTGTTGTCGCTGTGCTTGTTACACTTGCCGTCAACTTGGCAGCAGCAACAACAAACGGCAGCAACATTCGCGGCAGTTGCTTTAGTTGCAGTTTTTCTGGTATCTCCTTTGTTATGGCCATTAATAATGATTTAATTTCCATTGTTTTCCCGCCAATTCTGCGCAACTGCGTCAAGGCCGCGTCCATGCGTCAACAACAACAACAACAACAACAACAGCAGCTTCAGTTTAGCAATGATTTGGCTGATTTGGCAGCTTTTGTTGCCATTGCCCTGAAGCCTGACGTTGACTCAATCGACCTTCAGTCTTAAAATTCCTAGCCAAATATTTGTATGCACTTTAAAATGTCCATTAAATGTGTCATATTTGCATTACCTTTCAGGTCTGTTTTTATCTGCTCACCTGCTTATCGCCGTGCAAACTGTTGCAACGGTTGTGTCTCATCTTTAGAACTTTCACCATTGGGGTAACTCTGCAGCCTTCGCTGATGATTCAGTGGTTCTTCACAAACCGAAAAGATAAACACAAAATCCCATCAAAAAAAAATCTTAATGAATGCGCCATCATAATGTGAGCATGCAAATATACGAAGGGGAAAAAAAGCACGCTGAATCAAGCCAAAACATTTGCGGTTAGAACAGCGCCAATTGGGCTTTCCAGCTGAGCCAGAACGAGCTCTACTGACTGTTTACAAAAGATCCCAAAAACCAGGTCAAGTCAAGAAACAAGCGCCTGCCCAATAATGAAATCATTTACATTACACCAAACATTATTGACAACAACAATAATAAATAAAAACCGGCAAAAACAAGAGTGCTCTAGTTGAGGCTGCTCGACGGGGAGATACCCTTTATGCAGCTTTGGGTAATGATTGTGCTTTTTTTTGTGAGGCAGGGGAAGCACCACATAAATATACATTTATTTTTATTATATTAGTGTATAATTTATTGATATTTTGCGGATTTTTTTTGATTTGAAAACTGGCATTTAAAATGTTGATTAAGCTAAAAAGCATGTTTATAGTCAAACAATTTTGTAGTATTAAAAAAATAAATTAATATTAATTTGTGTTTGTGTATGTTTTTTTCGAAGGCTAACCATCCACAATTGGTAACAGTAAATTTAAAAAAATTGACTTGTTTATAAATTTAAAAAATTTGAAAACATTCGATTAACACAATTTAATAATCTTCATGAGTTCTCATTATAGATGATAAATAAAATAAAAATATATTTTTATTTGTATGCCTTTTTAGACATAGAGACAAGAACATGGCTATATTCTTATATATATACAGAAAAAACCGTTAGCAAATCGAGCATAAACACATTACTCTCAGAGAGATCACATGTAAGCCTATACTGTACAACAAAATTATTAAACCAATTACAAAAAAAACAAAAGATTATACGCAGTGCTATTTTTTTTGCCGCAATTGTATATATATATTTTTTTTTGTCAGTTACAAACATATACCTAATTTGAACATACCCTATTTCACACACATTATTTATTGGTATCGGGCATAACAATCGACAACATTTAGAACATGAACAATTTGTTCTAATTTCCCGCTGCGGCATTGGTTCAATGGGTCTAATAAACGGGTCCAACGGTACTGCCCGGCCACCCCAGCGTCCCGGCCGAATCAATAAATCGATTTCATAATTGTTGCCAATGATGCAGCGCATTCCAAGACCAAATGCCAAATGGGCAGCTTTATCCAAACCCATTTTTGGTGTTGGCCGTGTTCCCGTTGACCTTGCAAGAATTTGCATAACGGCATAATTGTGACTTAATTGCAGGCGGCCAATGACACAATTGTACGATTTGGGCCTGATTGCTGATTAGGCAATGCAAACATTGGCCCAAACAGACAATTGTGTGCGGACTCTATCTGTGTGTGTGTGTGTGTGTGTGTGTCGGATGCGGGCGCCAGGAGTTCAATGTCAATAATTGAGCATGGCGCACACAGCTCATAAATAACGGTGCTGTGTCATTGTCAACGAGCTAAGCAAACAACAAGTAGGACGACGACAACGAAAGACGACGAATAAAGTTATTAACAATGCGCCAACATGTACGCGGACTCTCAAAATGGACGAACGTGACAAATACCAGAAAGCCAGACTCGACCAGCGGCCAACAACGTCTGCCCAGCCCTGGTCCAGGTCCAATGCAACAACAACAACAGCAACAACAACAACACACTGTCCATCATCTAGGCAGACCACGGCCCCGGCCAGGCCAACATTGCAAAAAGGGCAAAAGCACGCCGCCAACGTAGCTGGTTTCTGGCCGGGCCAGACTTCAAAACACCGTTAACATTTTATTTGACTAAAATTGCCTTTAATTTATTGCTGACGTGGCAGCATTTGCATTTGCATGTGGCATGTGCAGCTACACAGCAAGAAAATAAGCATATACTTAAATAATAAAAATCGAATTTTAAATTTAAATTGCATATAAAATGCACAACTTATTAAGGAAATTCATGATTAAATATATAAATTTGCTTTTAAGCACAAAATCTGACAACTTATTTGAATTATAAACAAATAAAAAAATGTACTCACCTGTTTCTTTCAGTGTCGGCTTTGGGCCCTGTTGCCTTGCCAATGTTTTCATTGTTGATTTTACTGCGCTGCTTTCAAGTGGCACTTGTTCTAATTTTTCCATTTCAAAACCAATCAGCGCATTGCTAAGATGCCACGCCCCACGCCCCCCGTGCCCCACGACTTACCCTTTAGTTATTCTCCTTGTTAGGTCAGCTATTGGCCAGACCCAGACCCAGGTCTTGGCCAGGAAATCGATGCCGCTTGCTTGTTTGGGGCCCTGTGTTAGCCACGTTTCACATCATAAATAATGTTGAGACTAGCATTTAAATAAATCAATTATTGAGACTTTGTCCAGCTTTTGGCTGCTACTCAAGTTGCGACGGGTTCTCGCGGTTCTAAATGTGCCCAGGAAGTGTGCAACAGGTAGAAGCCCAATCCGTGATGCTGTCGGCCAGTTAAGGACATGCCTGGCCCGCAGTACAAGAGCCCGACGAACACGTGTTAACCGCATCGCAACAATCTTCTAGCTTATTTTTTTTTTATTTATTTTTTGGCACGTACATAAAAAATATTATACGAGATAAGAACAAGCTGTCGCTGTGGTTTTGCTTCTGCTGGCGTCGTGTGGGTTAGCTTTGGGGTTGGCCCTGCATAATATCCGCATTTTAATGGCAACCGTCCAGAAATTAGAATGCTCGCCGTAATTAATGCCACAGAGCAGAGCGAACAACCTGTCAACGTGGCTCAAAATCAAAACGACAACTTTGCGGTACATGAACACGCCCACGCCCACGCCAGCCCGGTCAGCTCATAACTGACAGTCGACAACTGACGACTACAAAGTGGCCAACAACAGCAACAAAAAAGAAAAAAATGCAATTAGCATATTGTACGGCAGCAACAAGTTGCTGCTTAAGTTCAATACCAACTGCATTGGCCCGGTTCGAACGCTCCAAATCCTGCTTGAACGATGCCAGAACTTGGTCAAAATACTTAAAACTCGAGCTGCATTTGCTCTTGCTTTGTCATCGCAACAGAATCGGTTGGCCAACTGGGTCAAAGCCGTCAAAACCAACACAAAAAAAAAATACAGCCAGCTCAGATGCTGAAAAGAAATCTGTGTGGAGGAGTTTGGAACACTCAGTTGGCCAACAGCTGGCGCCCAACGAAGTGTTTGACATGCTTTGACAGTTTTACGCGCGCGCCAATTTTGATGGGCCCCAGCGAGCCACATCCATCAGCGCAATCAGTTAAGAGCGCCGCTTCAAGGTGTTAAGGCCATTTGCATATTTGCCGTTTCGGCCATTGTTCATTTAAAGCCGCCTTCGATCATGCGTTAAATCAAGGTTCGTTGCATTTTTCGTGAATCCGAAAGAAAAAAGAATCTCAAATTTGGCTGTCATCAAACAAACATTATAATAAAATATATATAGTAAACAATATAATTTTTTTATAAACAATAATCTTAAGCAGATTATGTTAAAGCTTTGACATACAAACCGAAATATTTTTTTTGACTTTGTCAAGTTTTTCTAATCCCCTCCGCAACTAATTGGGATTTTTTAATTGATACTTAAATATATGCCAACAATATTTTAATAATGCCAATGCCAAATTTTCCACTAACAAAGTTTTTTTCGAATTGTTTAATTTGGAATGGGAATTTTTTGTTAGAATTTTTAAATTGGGAAGCACAATTTAATTAATCTCCTGTCAAAGTTGAATTATTTTTCATAGTCATAATCTGTCCAAAACTTAAGTGATATAATTTTTTTTATTTTTATTTTTTTTTTTTATTTATTTTTTATATATTTTTTTCTGACGAACAGTTTTTTCTTTCAAAATTTTCGCTTCCCTTTTAACCAATTGTTGTGGCAAAGAATTAAATAAAATTTGTTGCAATACTTTTACCACAATGCCTTTAAGGCCGCCACACACAAACCAACACACACTCACACACACACTCATACACGCACAACAAGTAAGTCGCCTGCAATGAGACCTTAAATAACCAAAGGCACATTATCGAGTACAAGCAGCCCGTGGCCAAGGCAAAGGTGAAGAGGAGATGAAGGACGAAGGGAGGAAGCGAGGAAGGGAGCCAAAGGCTAACCACGACTGGGACATGGGCAGCAGTTGCGATTGGGGGCTGACCCCACAACAAGCTGTGGACGTTGCCGCCTCGTTGTTGACGCCTCTCTCGCTCTCTTGTTCTCTCTCTCTCTCTCTTTGTGTGCAATTTCGACACTTTCAAGATTTTACTATAAAAATTTGCCATAAATTTGTGCCGCAATGTATTTGAGGCTGTGCCCTTGCTTGTTACCAGTTGTTGTTGCTGTTGTTGTTGCTGTTGCTGTTGTTGTTGCTGTTGCTTTTGGGCCCGTGGAAACCTACACGCATGTCCAGCTTGATGATATGTACTTTCGCAAACATAACTGACATGTTTGCCTAAGAGGCAATAAAATAAATCCCAACCTAAACACAAAGCCCAACGGACAACAACGTACCAGAGATGCAGACACACACACACACACACACACACACACACACACACAGGAAGATCTCGCACGTGTCTCGTTGAGGCAAATGAAGTTAACTCAATCATGGAACACGGGCAAAGGCAACGCGTCGTTTGTGGCAATAGTAAAAATGTTAGAATAACTTGTATGAAATTTATCAAGGCTACCAAAGGGAAATCCACAAAAGGGCGGCGGTCGTTGCTGTTGCTGCTGCTGCTGTTGTTGCAACATCGTCTGCCACACGCTCGAAGGGAGCAGCCACAAAGTGATATTTATGCCAATTGCTGGCTTATAAAAACTGGCCAACTACATGCGAATCGCGAATGCGTGTGTGGGTCTTAGAAGTGCCAGTAGATGCGGCCAGGGATAGCTTTAGGACAGGGCCAAAAAGGGCTACGGTTGCTGTTGCAACTGGTTGCACTTTGGCTTGAGTTGAATTCAATTTATTAGCGAGCGCATTTCAAAAACTTCAGCCAAGGTTGAAGTTGAGCTCATGTTGTTGCTGTTGTTGTTGGACGTTCTTATCGGACGCGCTAATCCCTGCGGCCCAAAGTAAATGCAATTATGTGTAGTTTATGCGCTCGCTGGCTGCATTCGTTTGCCTGATTGACATATAAATTAGAGATGCATGCGAGACGATAGCTACCGCCGCGGATTAACTCTAACGAGCTGGCGCACTGAAAGTGTGCTCAAGCCCCGCCCCCAAGCCCCCCCTCCACCCTTCCAAATCCTACCCGATAAGCTTTGATTGTTTTCCATTTCATTGTCATCAGTCAAGGCGGCTAATTAAGCAGCCCCAATGCAATCAATGTTTTCACTTAAGTGCAAGTAAATATCACAATCAATGCACCAACTTTACTCTCTATTCTAAATCCAGCCAGATGTGCGCAGCTGCAGCAGCAGCAGCAGCAGCAGGAAACTGCCGACCGCATTTGTTTGCAGTTAGAATGAACTGAAAGCTGAAAGCTGAAAGCTGGCATGTGGTCATTAGTAGTTGTCAATTGGTGGCCCGGGACTGGCGTGATTTGTGCGCCACTTCCTGGGAATCCGGGCGCAGTTCTCCAGTTGTCGCCAGACTCTTTTCTATGTTCTCTGCACGCATTGAAAATGGACCACAAAAAAAAAGGGTATGCTGAAAGTGAATGAACAAAAGGTAAGTTTGTTTATATATTAAATAAAATCTGTTATCTGTTAAAATAAACTTAAGGCTGGCAGAAAATAATTTTAATAATATAAAAATCAATAATTTCTCTCTTATCTCTTATCGCTTGTCCATCAAGTGCCCACTTTAATTTTAAATAAATTTACAGGGCACAAAAAAAAGGGTATGCTGAAAGTGAATGAATCTGTTAAAAGAAACTTAAGGCTACCCGAAAATAATTTTAATAAAATAAAAATCAATAATTTCTCTCTTATCCCTTGTCCATCGAGTGCCTACTTTAATTTTAAATAAATTTACAGGGCATCTACTAGTCAGCCTGGACACATGCATACTCTGTTTTTTTAATTACATTTACATATTTTTGCGTACGCATTGACAACAACAACTCAAAGTCAAAGCATTTGCCGCCTGCCCACGTAGCTGGCCAAAGAATTTATAGACAATGCAACTACTTCAATTATGGCGATAAGGAGTAGGCTAATCCCCCACCCCCCTCTGGCAGTGTTGGCCAAAAGCTAAGACCATGTCTTTTTGCATAAAAATGTCGTATGTCGTGCGGCGTTTGTTACTTATTACATGCGACCAGTGCGACCGATATCGATATTCTACACTATAAGACAAACAGATTTATATATATATATATATATATGTAGGTATATACGCCTTATAGGCTGGGCTGCTGTCTGTTGCCGACCTTCAACTTTGTTTGCAACCTTGTTAGTTAGTTGTTGTTGTTGTTGTTGTGTGTTTCGGTTGCTGTTTTTGTGTTTCTTTTATTTATTTTTTTTTTTTTTTGTTGCTGCTTTTGCTTTGGAGTTGTGCGCAATCGCGATCACTTCTGGTGATTGCAAGCGGCAACAGGCAACGCCTCCAACGCCAACGTCATCGGCACGCAACTGACAGCAACAACAACAGCAACAACAACAGCAACAACAACACCCGCAACAATTGTACACGACAACTCGAACACTGTCACAACTGACTGACAACAAAGTGCAGCTCCTTTTGGGCTGCTAAATTTGTTGCCCTGGCTGCCCAAATGAAGCTACCCAATCAAAGGCAAAGGCAAAGGCAAAGAGCGCCCGTCCAGCCATCATTAAATTGAAAATAAAATAATGCGGCCGGAACGGAGACGCTGTCACGCCTGCTTTAATAACTTTGTCCGAGCGGGCCAAGGAGTTGCTGCTGCTGCAACTTGCTGCAGGTTTTGCTGGGCTATCGTTGTCCACGCATCTGGTTGGGCTGCACGGGGCGCAACTTATTGCTCTATTTTCCCGAACAGTTTCGATTTCAGTTTCACTTTCAGCGTGCATTGTTTGCGGCCAACATTTGCTGGCCATCATGTTAACAAGCTTTTGGCCACGGTTACAACGCCAACTCAAAGACCATCAACTATGTAAACGAGCCTGTGGGAATGCAGCCACCTATAATAAACAACTTAAACGACACTCTTCTGTCTATGTGTGGGCAGCTGCTGCAAATCAGGCTCCATTCAAAAATCCTTCAGCTGCTTGCAAATTCTAAAATCTAAAGAAAAACTTTGCCGAATGAGTCAACGAGAGCAGAAGATTGGCAAATTTGAGTTTGAAGAACAGGTAAGCGGCCAGCATGAATATGAATATGACTTATGAAATACATAACGTATCGTATCGCATCAATATCGAGATGTTGTGACGTCACAAGGTCGTCGCTTGGCATTGCCGACGTTGGAAATTCCTGTGAGGTAACCACAACAACAACAACTAGTCTCTATATATGTATATCATAAATAAGCTTCATCTATATTTATGGTATATACATATAAATATATATATTTTTTTTATTGCACTTGCCCAGTTGCCAGGCGATTCAACCGCATTTAGCGAGCAGCAACATTTTTTTGGACTAGTCGCAATATCATTCTAAATATTCATATACACAAGCGCAGAGTGTATTAACTGATTCGATCTGGTTTAACTTGTTTGACGTGACGGGTATTTTTTTTTTTTAATAAGTATATACGTTTTTTTGATTTGCATTCAGCTGTGTGTAACGGTAAATATTAAATACATTCTGCATACTAATGAAAGCAGTTTAGCTCTTCAATATACATATATATATATAAATTTATATATTGTTGCATTGACATTTTGGCTTAACAGCTTTTTTGGGGTGCAACGTGTTTTGTTTATTGCCACAATCATAATTTAAATTTATAATTATTATATAAATAGAAAGACAAAATAAATAAAAATAAAATAAATCGTGCATTGAACTGCGACGCGTGTTTTGTTTTTTTTGTTATTTTTTTTTGGCCACAGGTCACAAAACTTGAACTTCATTTTGTGGCCAAAAGAAATCAGATGATGGCTTAGTGCTCGCCAGTTCCAGTTACCAATTGCTCAGCCACACACCCAAAATATAAAAAAAAATGTTGCTTTCATACACATTTCGCTTTGATATTCATAATTCTAGAACTGGTTTCGAGACACTAAATAAAATACTAAACACTTTTTAGCATTCAGCATAAAATTTAATAATTAAATTTTACTTTGTGTGTGCGACTGATAATTTATATGAGTGCTTAAGAAATGTTTCACTCTGAAGTTTAACAGACTCGAACCGGATATGAAGAACCCTGCCGACCAGTCCCCATAATGCTAGTATTATGTCATACGTTCAAAACTACTCGAGAACACAAAAAACTAAAAGTGAAACCGCTTCTAAGTTCTCATCTCAGTATGAAAAAAAAAAGTGAAATTATATAATAATAATGATTGATTAATCGCGCATGCAAATTTGCTTAAATGCAGCATAATTGTTTAAAGTTAATTCAATTAATAAATGTAGCTGTTGGCTTCAGGCTAAAACAACAATAATAATTATATAGAATTTTCGCCAGCAAACAGCAACTTGAACAATTATCACTTAAATGTTAAATAAACATTTTTGAACAAAATTTTGCAGTTATTTTCGGAGGGAGCGACAACTAATGCTACTCGATCGGGCCTACAATGAGCAATTAATGTCGCGCTGAGAGTATGTGCAGAAATATAATCGACAGCATCGAATCAATTAAACAATTCAAGCCAAAAATAATAATATGCGCTAACGGAAGTAAAAGCAATGGACAGATGGACAGACTGAGAGACTGAGACTTGTTTGTTTGGGTGGGTTAAAGCCATTAACATTGGACTCGCTGACTCTGATGGTACAGATATGTACTCGAGTTTCATTAATCTTCCGTTGTGTTGCTTAATTTGGTCCACACACAATGGAAATACATTTTAAATATATTTATCTATAAAAGTATATGTTTTTTTTTTATTAATAACAAAACCGTAAAAGCCAAAGCACACCCGTTTTAATTTTCTGCATATTAACCAAATAGGAAATCACGCTAATTGCTTGGCGTCGTTTTTTTGTTTCAAAAAAGTCTGTTTATATATATATATATATATATATATTGTCTATATACCCACGCCTAACAACAAACTCGTATCGATCATTGTATGTAGATTGCGCTCGTTGCTCGAACATTTTAGATTCTAGTTTGCTTTTTTTTATTTACTTTTTTTAAACGTTGAATCGTGCTGAGTTTTTACACATTATGTGCATATTAAATTATGCAATTAAATAGTAACAAATTAATAACAATTAAAGAGCTCAACCCAGCGCATTCATCAAACAGTCAAAACTAGTTAATGTTGGTGCCATCAGCATTGTTATTTTTTTTTATATATATATAAACATAAATATAATGCCTGTGTATTAAAATCGAAAACAAATCACTTTTGTTTTCAGCTGGCAGCTGAACAACATTAAAATATATTAATAATGCCCACAGCTTGGGCTGTCAGTTCCCCACTTTGGTTTATTTTTACGCGCTGTGCTCATGTGAAACCAAAAGTTAGCAGGAGCTCAACTCGGTTGCCAGCTTTCGGTTTCTCAGCTATTCTTGTCGTATATATGAACTATAAAGATTGATATCGTCGCCTGATGCCAGATAACTGGCTAGCATCATATCATCATCATATAGCCCAAGTCTGCCTTGACGTAAGCACACACCAAAAAAAGCAGACACAAAAACAATGAAACAAACAAAAAAAAAAAACTGGTTACAAAAGCAGACAGATTCTAATTGTAAGATTTTTTAAAAATTTTTGGCCGTTGCCGTGGATGTCATAAAATTAAAACTTTTGTCGCTGATTTTCATAAAAAAAAAAAAAAAAAAAAAATAGTATTGTTTGAGAGCTCTTCAAGGCCAGTCGCCGGGTCCGGGCCAAGTCAAGCCCGGCCAGGTCGGGCTGTTTTCGGGCGCACAGCATGATTTGCATACTCACACGGCGGCTAAGTCGCAACTTACACAGTATTTAAGCGCACAAGCATGTTATAGATCAGATTTAGCTACCAGTATGCAGATGAAGCGATCAGAATGAAGCTTAGAACATATTAGTAGCCACAATGTTCACGTGATCTCACAAGTGGTACTAAGCTCGTAAAATTTACCTACACCTGAAGCTGTGCAATGCATGTAAATTCATAAATCAAGCGTCTATAAATAAGTCAAACTTAATGGTCTAAACCCTATTGCAAAGTCCGAGTTGATAACGCGCCACAATCACTCACATAACTATTTATAGAGGCTGTAAAATATGGCTGGCAGGTTCAAAGTGTCCTTGCTCATAATTCCTTAGCTGCTTGGCGGTGGCGGCGACTTGGGACAGCCTAACGCCAGGTAATAAACACAAATACATAACTACACTGGGAAAAATTTTTGGGACCTTACTTGTAAGTTTAGCATTTAGTTTTTCATTCTTAAAGAAAAAATCCCTTCAAGCTTTTTTTAATATGTATTTAGTTAATAATAGTCTTTTCGCAAATCATAAACTGAAATGTTTAATTAAAACATTCTACAAAAAATATAGCTATTAAAATATTTAAAAATATATTCTAAACTATTTTCAAAATATTTTGTTTCGTTTTTCAACACTACTCTGCGGCTTTTAATTTCTTCAAGTGCAGCGCATATTTATTTATCGCCTGCTACTTGTAATTGCCACAAATTGTATGACATTTTTATGCCATTTGCCGGGTACGCGGTGCATAATTGATTTACGCGCTGTTTGTGTATTTGCCGGGCTAGCAATAAATTTTTATTTATGTGCAGTAGCCGCAATTCTGAGGTGCCTTATCGTTTTCGCTTTCCGTCTGCCCGGGGCCGGCAACCACTCTCAAGTGGCCACATTAATCAGTTGGCCCCCCCATCCATAGAGAGCAATCGTCCGAACGCCCACAACATAAGAACATAAAAAGTACGCACTCCCCTTTGGTTATGGGATGCGCTCTAATGGCGCAGATAAATTTCTGCAGTTGTAGCGCATATAAATCATGGCGAGATCAGATGCTGTGGGAGACACAGTAGCCGCCTCCATCTCTCAATATCGTGCGATGGCAATCGCGAGAGCGTTGAAACTGCAATTAATGCAATCTGCCAGTTTTATCTTAGAACATTAATTAGATTATTCAAAGTGACTTGCGGTTGACTACGAATTGCATAGAAGACAACTTAATTGCGGTAATTACGTATTAGCTTACATTGAAAATAAAACAAATACACAACACTGGCGAAACACTGCTAACTAGTTCAGTGAGTGTAACTGATTCCGATTAAAAGTGAATCTCATCGAACCAGTTCGTAAGTATGCGAACTAGTACAGCACTGGCGCATTGCATTTGCCATTCGCAGTATTCGCCTTAATTACATATTTAAAGCTGACATTTATTATAATTAAAGTTACAGCGAGCATAGTCTTGCCGGTGCTCACTCTATGGCTCTATAGCTGTGCGCTAATTTGCTAGCTACTTGATTAATAAGCCGCCATAAGTTGCTATCACAGAAACACAGGCAGCCACAAACTCGCGACCATTCATCTTCTAGACAAAAGAGCGGCAGCAGCAACAGCAGCAGCAGCAGCAACAGCATCAGCGTCAGCATCAAGTTCTTTTGAACTACGTGTGTTCTTCACTCTTGTTGCTGGTGCGGCCGAGGTGCTGAAAATGAAATTCATTTGGCTGCAACGGCGGCCTTGAGCATGAATTATGTGTGCAATTACTCTTAAGGTTGTCATGCCCGACTCCGTAGCCTGGAGATTGTCTCTCGGGTCTGCTTCAGTATCTGTTTCTGTTTTGGTTCAGTTTCAGTTCACTGTGGGCTGTTCTAATGCCGAGTAAAAGTGCAAGTTGCCAGTTACGATTATAGGAACTGTGCCACTTGTTGCGTGTGCTGACGTCGCTGTCCTCTTTCTAATGGGGCGCCATCTGTTGGCAGCCAGGAGGGAGAGTTGAAGTTGGCATCGTTGGCACTTAATTACAGCTTGTTGGCCATGTTGCAAGTCAGCGTGTTGCCGGCTTGGCACGTTGCAGCGTGTGAAATGAATGTTGGCTGTCAGCTCTCCTGGTGCATGTTGTTGATATCATCGAACATCGTTGCTGCTTTGCCCCGGTTGCAACCTCTGCTGCCGCAGCGATAGCCATCGCATTCGCCATGTGATATGTGAAAAGTCAATTGCTGAGTCAGCGTCATAATCCATGGGCAACTTTTGGGACGCGGCGCAAGTCAAGGCCGCGGTCTACTCAAAAAAAAAAAACCAAAAAAATTAGAAAGCGAGTAAAAGACTCGTTAGAACACTTGTCAGCTTATTAATATCCATTATCAATTAGCGTATGTAGCCGGCGCAGATCTGAGAGCACTTTCAGCATGTGCCACGTCATCATTCGGGTGTGCACAAAACAATTGTTTTAACGCGTTTAGTTAATGTGCCAAGCAAATTGTACTTTAAAATTATAACAAGATGGTCGTGCACGCGCCCAAAAAACCAGCCCAGAACGAAGGTAGTCGATGGTAGTGGCTGCAAAGAGGTAAAACACTTTGCGGAGGTTTCCCAAGCGGCAAGGTTAAGTGGCCAGCTAATAAGTGGATTTCTATACGCGGAAATTGCAAATAACTTAAAGTGCCTCGACTCAGTTCAATTAACGCCCCGAAAAATCTGTTTCCCACCAACAAAAATCCAACAACTCATGCCAATCACAAATGCTACTGTTTAAATACCCTGTAAGACTAACAAAAAAAGAAAGGTATATTCGGTATATACTGTCAAAGAAGAGTAAGTATAACAATATTATAAACGACTGCCTAACTTTAAATACTTACAACTTGCTTTATTTTACAGGGTAACTTTAAGGTACACCCGTTTTGTATATACTAATTATCATTGTAATTGGCTTGGGAATCGAACACGAATTTACTTACCTGACTTTTTAGGCGTAAACAAACTGAGAAGCTCTGAACTGCAATGTGTCTTGCATGCCAAAGAGCGTTTTGTGTTGTGAAATTGCCAGCATCAAGGTCTTTTGGACGGCGGTGACAACCACAACGTAGCCAACAACAACAGCGTTGACCTTTATTGTGGTAACTCTTAATTTTGATGGTGTCGTTGACACTTGGCTTGTTCATTTTTTGTATCAACTGAATGGATTCGTTATAATTTCTGTTACGTCATTGTGAATCATTTCGCTTTTCATTTCGTGCAGTGTAAGAAGCCGTTTCCGTTTCGCTTTGAAGGACTGCAGATTGATCGATTAATTGAGGTGAGGCGTGAAAAGGGACAGGCGTGTCAATAACATGAATGCTTTGTGCCATACATGACGTATGCGCAATATGTGCTCAAGACGCCCATGCGACGCGTAATTTGCTTATCAATCATACGCAACGTTGTCTACGGCTGCTGCCCACGCCGCGCACTTGAAAACGTTAGCGTGAAGAATTCTTGTTTTATTTAATATATATTTTTTTTTTGTATGTCAGCGCCGCACGAATTATGGATTTAAAATCGCAACGCAAACAAACAAAAACAAATAGAAAACAGCAACAAATACAATGCTCATATAAGACCACAAAGACGCTCTTCTAGTGCCATGCGGAAATTGCTTGTAGTTGTTGTTCTTGCTGTTTAAATACAGCATGCAAAAAAACAAAAAAAAAAAAATTGAAATTAAAATAAGAAGAAAAACACAACAAAGAGCCTTTAAAACACGCGCACAAGAACAATTCATTATTTTTATTATTATTATTATTAGTGCGCAAGCCGCTGCAAATAATTAAACACAAATCGCCGTTTAAGCGCCGCTTTTTTGCCCAGCGGCCAAATAAAAAGCACACTCGAAGCGCCCAGCTTCGGTTTCGGCTCAAATCGATTGAATTATGCATTGGCCCCCAGTCCGGCCAGACACGACGTTTAGAATTTACAAATGTTTTCAGCTTGTAGCTACAAAATGCCACACTTGGCCATTAAACGTCGAGGTCTTCTAATTTGCATATCGCATATGCAACAAACACTTTATTTCGCGAGTGTAGCGCAAATTTGTCATGGAGTCGTGTTACGCATTGTATGTAGTATAACTAAGAGTTATTTTTATTGGTTGTTGCATAGCTAATGGGTTGAATTTATTTGCGAATTTGTTTTATTAATGAAACAATTGCGATTATTTGAAGAGAAGAATACAAGATTTTGCTAAATATAACTGACTAGTTGGACTTTATCTAAGTTAATATACGTATATATACATTTAGTTTGTTTGCAAGTTTTATAAAAAATTAAATTAAAAAAAAATAGTTTTCGAAAATCTATTTAAACTGAAGAGCTAAAAATTGAGACTTGAATCTATGTCAGACAAACTTATTCTTAGAATGGATTTAATTTCCATGATAACAACTATCTATAGTCCTCAAGTTAAAATCTATTCCCATAAAAATATATTTTAAAGCTAACCCCAATTAAAACCCCTTAACAGAGTATTGTTCCGTCGTTCATACCACAACTTTACTTAAACTGACTTCAAATAAATTTTGGCTTACTGTACTCACATATCAAGCACCCAGCTGATCCACTTACCTTATCAATAACGTCCAAAGCTCCACTAAGCTGACATACTTATAGACCTCTCACACCTCGTCGAGGGTATTAATGTTTCGTTGTGAGTTGGCCAATTTGTTGTTCTTATCTTATTGGGGCTAGCATATCACTCAGGCTGACGCGTCGTGTTGACGTTTCGTGTTTGTTGTTAGCGTCTTGGCATTTGGTTTGTGCCTTTTTATTTATGTTTTTTTTTTTTCGGTTTTTCTCTACGCCTATTTCCCAAGCAGTGGCCACTTTTTTGGCTTGTAAATTTACGAAATTGTGCTGCTGTTGTTGTTGTTGTTGTTGTTGTTTGTTTTGGTTTTGGCTGTCGCAAATTTGTGGCCGTTTTTTCTTTCTCTCGCTCTTCTTTCTTAATGTTTATCAAGTTGCTTGTGTAGCAAGGTCGTTCGTTGGTCCCAACTCTTGTTGTTGTTGTTGTTGTTGTTGCTGCTGTGCGACGCCAAAGCAATTTGTAATGATTATTAAAACAACGGGCCCCACTTAGCACGGCCCGACTTATGGCCATAATACCCATGCAAAACGAGGCATATTTCGGTACACTTATTTCAGTGTTAACCATTCACCTACCACTAAACTGTTGTTGTTACCATTTTAATTGAAAACAACAACAACTACGAAAATAAAACATAAACAAAACCAAAAAAGAAAAAAAAGAAACCAAGTAAAACAAAATGCCAGCTATAATAATAACAAAGCAGCAGCTAAAAATTATATTGGATTACAACATGACCAGTTCAACAAACGCCCTACCCACCTGTTACCTGCAACACCCCCCCAACTCCCCTCCCCCCCCCTCTCTCCTCTCCTGCCCTTCCTTCGTGTGGGCATTATTCTTGAGCAATTATTACCACACAGTTTCGTTATACATATATATACATATATATTTGTTTGTTTGTGATTGTGATTGAATATCCATGAACATTGATTATGACAGCCGGCCACTTGAAAAGTATTTGAAAAGTTCTATTTAAAGCAACAGGCAACAGCATTCCAAAGCTGTTTGCTCACTCCACAAAATAATAGAAAATAATAACCGTAATACAAGATGATCTACCTATAAGTTGGAAAATTAACGCCTTTCAAATTTTGTCAATTTATAGGATTTAATTTAATTAGTTAAAATATGTTTCATGCCAAAGCTTGCGAAATATGCTAATTAAAGTTATTTTCGGATAAAGAAAAGAAACTAGAAACTAAAAACTAGATTTTAAGTGCATACATAAAAACAAGTATGAGTAAGAAAAGTCTAGACAGCTCAACTGTAAGATACCCTATTAAATTCTGTAAGTTTTCTTTCGTTTATTTTATGTTTATGCCAAATAAAATTTAAAGTTAAACAACAAATTAAAGTTTAGTTAAGTTTTTGAGCCAAGCAACTTCACTTTAGTCAGTGTCATTTAAAGGGTATCAAAACAAGTAGTTTAAAATCGAATCATAAAAATCTATAAAAATTGTATTATATTCTTTCCTTTGAATCGTAAATTGATATGCTATTTTACTTACTTTATATGCATAACAGTTATTGTTTGTTTAAATTGATGGCTGCTCAATGCTGCTCAGATTTTAATTAATTACTTATTATGCAGTAGAATGAAAGAGAATTGTCTGTTTATTATTTCTTTTTTTTATATAAGGCGTTGAGACTTTTGAACTTTAAGAAAGACAAACAATCGATCAACACTTGGGCACTCTAATTTCTTTGATGCCACGCCCACTGGATGGGGCATGAATCACGCAATCAATTCAACATAAAATAGCTAAACCATTTTATGCATAGTTTGGTCGCTCGGATTGAGCAAATAAATTGCATTTAGCCGCGTATGCCTTATAAGACAATTGCCATAAACGTACGAAAACCAAGCTGAATTATGTCGCTCGTTGAGTTAATCAAAAAAAAAAACGAAAGAAACAGAAAACCGAAAATCGAAAAACGGCTGCCAAATAAAGCAGCTTGAAGTGGCTCTGGCCCGGGGAAATACCCCGCAAATCTAAATAGAAGCAGAAGCAGAAACCGAAATTTGAAACAGAATCAACTGCGGCGGCACATCCGCAAACTGTGGCTGAATATGATTCAAAACTAATTCACACGCCCAAAATAAGCTGGAGGGGGGGGGGGGGGGGGGAAAAAGAAGCGAGAAGCAAAAATATAAATAAATAAATGCTGGCTACAAATTGCGGGCCAATTGAACAAGCTGTGAATTATTTATGTTAAATTGAAGGCGTCGGTACACTTTGGAGTATTTTGCTGTTAGGGGCGTGTAAGCCAAGTTCTTAATGCGCCACACATTAGCATAAATAATGCTCAAATGCTGCGTGCGTCACTCGTTCCCATAAATATGTATTTATTTATATACAATTTTTTTCTATTTTTTATTTTGACTGCCCAGCCACACAACCGCCGACTGGAACTGTTGCCAATCTTCTGAGCGGCCAGCCTAGGCAAAAGACCAACTGCAGCTGGGCCGCAACTCGGCTCGACTCGACTCGACTCGGCTTCGACTCTTCGGCTTGGCTGGCTGGCTTGGCGGCTTTTCGTAACGTTCGTGCGCGTTTTTGGCCGCCTCAGCGTTTTTTGGTGCTGTCTTGTGGCCGGGCCGCACCGTTACTTGGCCAGTCGAAATACGCAGCTTGGGGCGAACGGTTCTAGCGCGCGCTTCTTAACGAGCAGCAACAGCCAACAGCTAAAAAGGTTTACTAAAACACTAACAGAGACAGACACAGCAGCCGTCGTTTGAGTCGCGTCGTCGAAAAAAAAAAACAAAAGAAAACGGTTCTAAAGCCACGGAGAGTGTTGTGCAAATAGAAAATAACAAATAACTATAGTATAGAGACAGCGTGCTAAACAAACACACATCGCTTGACGCCTCAGCCCACAATAGATTTAAACAAATTATCAAAAAAAAAAATAAAGAAAAATAAAACATAAACAGCTTAAGTAAATTCACACTTTGAATGATTGTGGGCGTTTTAGCCAAAGACATATTCTGAATCAGCAGCGAGCGAAAATCTTCATCTGATTGGGGATTTTTTATTAATCGTTGCTGCTGCTTGGATATTCGAACATTGCGCATACGCCGCATTGCACAGTGCACAGACAGGTAAGTGCTTCGATTGATTTGATTTCCATATTGCTAGTTGCAGCTAAATGCATAACCTTGACATTTAGCTATAGAAAGATAAAAAAATAAAAAAAAAAACTTAATTTGTCATTCTTTGCTAATTAAAAGCACAGCACGTCCAGCGTCCATTTGATTGGCAGCTAAATTGTGCAATAATTTTTTTTGAAATTGTTGAAGACATTGTTGTTGCTGACGCTTTGGCGTTTAATTAGCGTTTGACTGTGGCTTATAAATATACATGTCTGGGCTTTTGCTTTTAATAGTGCATGTGTGCGATGTTCATTGTGGATGTGCTAAACGACAAAGGCCAACACCAACAGCAACAACAACAGCAACAACAACAGCTTGTTGTTGTCCATGAATGTGAAATAAAAACTAAAGAACAGCAACAACGGGCAACAACAACAACAACAACCACAACGGTTAGACATTGTAGGCATGTAAATTACAAAATCAAGTTCGTTGCCTGAGTCTTTTGTTTAGCCGCAGGCACAAAAGGTTCTTAAGCATGAAATAGAAACTAAGCCAACGCATTTAATAATCATAATAATGCTACCCTTACAAACCTGACCATAACACACAATGCAACAAATTTTTGTTATTTTTGTTGTTGTTGCTGCCGCTTTGCAACCTTCGGTGTAAAAAAAAAAATATGAATAAACCCGTTCGACATTAACGTGGACTGCGTGTGCTTAATTTACGCCCAGATTAGCATTTACATTAATATAATTTCACATTTTTATTAACGAAAAATGTCAGAGACGTTCAGTTTAATATTTCGGTTTGCCTTGACAGCATTCGGTGTCGCTTCGTCCACTCAGATGTAATCTGCAGTTGAGCGCATGCGAAATTCCCAAACTCAGATCAGAACACACACACACACACGCACACACACTTAAATCAAATGCGTAACGCTTGAATAGTGTCTTTTATTTTTTACCTGTGACAGATGTTTATCGTAATATCACATTGGGGTCTTTGGCCTACGCTTTGGCTGTGTTATGAAAGAAAGCCGACTTGGCCAAAAAAATAAAATAAAACATAACTCTGGGTTCTTTCCGCCCATAAACAAGTGAGACACCAAAATAAAAAAAAAAAAAAGATTTGGGTCTCAAACTGCATATGGCATAATATTTATTGTTTATTATAGTTTTCTATATGTTTCTCTCACGCTCATTTGCATGCGACCCAGTTCTGTTGAGGTCTGTTCATATATAAATATAAATAAATATATAAAAATAGTATAGCGCTAAAACCCTAATGAATCACATTTTAATCTAGTATTTGGCATTCATTTGTTATTTATTTATGTGTTAGTGGCCAAATCGAAACCAGTTCATGTCTTAAGTCATTTGTCCCTGAATTTATGCTTACCTTTATTGATTACTTGCTAGAATTTTACACCAAATTAACGCGCGCAATTGAAATGCCAACTACTTATGTTTTTTTTTAATGATATACCTTAACAATTTGCTGGCCATTTCATATTTAATTAGGAATTTGATTGTGCGCACAGCTCAATTTCAATTCACATTCAATCGAAACTGAAATTAATGAACTCCAATTAAGCGTAAATCAGAAAAGCACAAAGAAGTCAAAAATAACAGACTTTTTGTGGCTCGGCCCAGCCAGATGTTGTATTATTATATTAAATTGTCTGCGTGTATTTATATAGTTATTGTAGTTTAATTTTATTTTTTTTTATTTTTAATGATTTGTTGTCTGCTCGACATACGAATCACTTGTAAATTTTATGATGTAATTGCGAGTGTAACTGAGAAAAAAATAATAATAAAAAAAAATAAAAAAAATACATAACTGCAAGAGCATCAATCTGTGCACAGATCGTGAATCATTATATCATCAAAAAATTAACATAGACCAAATTGATTGGCTGACTATTGAGTGACTAATTGCGCTGAGTTGCTGTCAAATTTGAGGCATAACGAGACACATTTAATTAGCAGCTGGCGTAAAACATGCGCAAACATAATCGAAATACATGAATTGTTCTTCAACCATTCTGACGGATCTCTTTTATTTTTTTTGTTTTTTTTGTTTTTTTTTATTGGCTTAACCACTTGTCGCGGTCCAAGAATAGCCAAGGCTCAAATCGTGCACGTTCGCAGCATATTTTGTTTTAGTTTTTTTGCAAGTAATTTTATGATGTGTACACACTGAAACAATGCCGTCGCGGCTAAATAAAAAAATAATCACTCAATAACAATAACAAATAACCAAATAAATAACAAAAGCGGAAGTCAAAATCGCATTTGTAGCCGCACGAAAGCGCTGTGTAATTTTTGTCTTTTCTCTTTCGCGCCTTCCTGGCACGAATACAAAAAACAACTACAAATGCGAATCCGAATATGAATATACATATATATTTTTGTGAGAACTCTCAGCAGTTGCAACAGGCGATAGACAAATAACTTAGCGAAAATATTATGAAAGCTTGCGCGGCGCCGCGTCGCGTCTGAAAATGCAAGTGAAAATTGGAATTTATAATTTCGTGCCATGCAGCGCGGCCGATTTTCAAACCGCAAACAACAAAAAAAAAAAAAAAAAAAAAAAAAACGTCGCCCGCGACCCCGCCTCGCATTTGCCGACAGACAGCGGGCACTTGTCACTGATGCTGCAGCAGTTGCAGATGATGCTGCTGCTGCTGCTGCTGCTGATGATGTAATGAGCAACATGCACATCAAGTGACAGAGCACAAGTTGCGCATACGCCGCATTGTACACTCCACAAAAGCAGAGCAAAGCGCGCGGGCGCCTTTAGATAAAAGCAAATTGTTGCAGCTTCTGCTTTGTTTGGCTGGGCGCAAACACATACTAGAATTGACCCAAAAACCTTTAAAAATGAGCACAAGAAAATTAACAGCAACAATTGCAGGGCGCCTTTTTAAAAAGAAGGAAAAATTATTTCAGAGTTAACCAAATTAATATTTTTTTGTTGGGTAAGATAAGAGTAGAGTTGAATGTGTAGTTAATAATGCTAATAAAAATTGTATTGCTTTTCTTAAACAAAGAAAACTCATTAAAAATAAGTCTAAATTAAAATTAGAGGTAAACATAAAACTAAATTAAATCTTAGTCAATTTATTATGCCCAATTATTTTTAAATGCCAATATAGACAAATAAATGCCCATAGCAACCTTCACTGAAAATTCTTTATACACTTTTCTGCTTGTTTTTCTAACCTATTTCACACTGCAACAAAAACTAAATACCCTTGCCAACATTTAAAGCAGCAGCAGTTAATGCAACTAGCTGTTGCTTCTGCCATATTATTTTGACATCTGCACGTGCTAAGCTGGGTAAAGAAATAAAAACAGCTATAACTTAAGTATTTAACAACGCCCAGCGCTGTGGCAGCTACGTGTAGCATGCACGCTTGTTGCGTGCCCCTTTTAAAGGCAGCACACATATATGTAATTTAAATTTTTTTTTTTTGTTTGTGCTTGGCTCACATGAAACAACGCAAAAAAAAAAAAAAAAAAAAAAAAAAAAAAACAAAGTGCCAACTCATAAAAATAAAGTTAACCACAGTTGTTGCTGTCATTGTTGTTTGCTACAGTTGCGCTGCAAGCAACAACAACAACAAGAATAATAATAATAACAATAAGCAAAGCTGGCCGCCCGCTCCATTGTGCAAGCAAAGACACAAAGACAAACTATATAGTTCAAGTATATATATATATATATATCCATATTCATATGAGTTAAAGAATTTGCACATATATATATTTCTAATTTGTTGCTTAGCAACTGCGGCGTGAGTTGAAAGTAGATCCAATTAATATTAGCACATTTAAAATGTGTGTATGAAGTACTTTAAATCATACGTATTACCTAATTAGCTGAATTGTATTTTTAACAATATATTTGCGTATTGTTAATAAAATTGATGGGACACACGAAAGATAAAAAGCCCAAAAATACAAAATACAAAATAAAAAGTGAACGCAATGCATAGAATTTGTTGTACGCGAACAAAGCGGAGACAAAGCCGGGCATGTAACCCCCCCCCCCCCCCCCCAAAAAAAAAGCCCAACCCCCCCTCGAGAGACAGACAGACAAGAGCAACAACGCATGAGGCATAAATGCGCTCACAGTTCAAGTCGTTTAGGTTTCCACTTTCAAGGTTGCAGCGCACGCTAAGAACTTGCGCAAAATAATGCACATATATATATATATATAGTTATATAAACTGTAACTGAACAAACAGAAAGGCGGCAGCTGTCATACATTGCATTTGGGTGTGGGTCCGTTGTCGCTTGGCCCAGTTAGACCACTTGAGGTTGACAAAGTCACTTCAGCGCGCGCCAAAACGGTTTCGAAAGGCGCAACTTTGTGGCAACTAGTAGCTGGCGCACTGGCGGCACATGCCAAACCGAGTGCGGCAGGGCGTTGCGCAATTTGCGGCATGATTCATAAGCACCAATTAAACCAAAATGAAAACAATGCCATTGCGCGCTTGTGCCAATTTGTGCGGACAGTCAGCAAGTTTTTCACTTAAGCCGCTTAGCCGCCAGACCCAGACCCAGACAAAGGCACATGGTCAGAATTTGCCACTTCCTTCTGCGCAGGAATGGCAGAAAAAAAAAAGAAAAAATATATTAAAACGGCCTTGGCGAAGTGCGAGACGTAGTTTCACGCACGCCGAGAACAGTTTCAGAATGCGCTGTGCTATAAATAAACGCAGGCGGCAGCCAGTTGTTGTTGGCCCGGCCCGTTGTCGTTTTGGCCATCGGCCTTGAAAACGAGCCAGCTTACATAATTAATTGCAATCAAGTGCTCGGGGCTAGGCGGTCACATATATATATGTGTATATACAAGTTGTTAAGCTGGCATGCGGAAAATCGGCGCGCGCAAAACGAAAGACTTAAGGCACGAACTTGACTGCCACTCAGGCATTGCAACTGTGACGGACATCAATCGCCAGCGTCTCAATTAACACTTAATGCACTCTTAACAGCTCGCAATACGTATTGTTAACAAATTCTGTTTTTTTTTCTCTCTCTCCGTTTTCGGCTTTCAACTGACCGCTGATTAATAAAAATACAATAGTCAAACAAAATGTCTTAAATATTTGCTTTATGTTTTCCTACTTCACAGCATCGCTAAATAAACGATATAATTGCGTTAAGATAAATACATTTTTGTGTGTAATAATTGGTTAATTTCAATGCACTTACCATAATATTGTCCATATGTGGCCAACAAGATGGCCAAAAGGCCAGCCAGCTAATTAAATTTCATGTAGCCACAAGTGTGTGTGTGTGTGAGAGTTTGTGTGTGTGTTGGTGTGCTGCTGCTGCCATGTGATCATCGCTAAAAAATCAACAGCACGTTCGGCATACAAAAAACTTTTATATATTAGCAAAAACCCAACAACAACAACAACAACAGCAACAAAGCGGTGAAAAGAACGAAATGTTATGCGTTGTATATTATACAATATAAAACAGATGAGCAGGAAAAAAAGGAGAGAAAAAAAACAACATCAGAAATCAGCGGTTGAACTTTTGAAACTTTTGGCATTCTGGGGGAACTTAATCACAGCACTCTAAAATAGAAGATGAAACAGAAAAAATGTTAATATTACCTTTCGGGTTTTTTCTTCTTGGTTTGACACTGAATGATAACCGTGAGTTCAAAGCATCATTAAGAGGCTGCGGTTGACTCATGAATGAAAACATGAACTATGTAACGTGAATCTATATTAAGAACAATGCATCAAACTAAACGAACATCGATGGGTACAGGTAGATATAGCATCTGGCATAAAACATTTGCTCAGTTTCTGGCACTGGGTGTGATTTCGTTTGTTTAGTAGGCGTGACATTATTAGCTTTGTCAAAATTAGCGAAAAGAAAACTTGTAAAAAGAACAGCTTTTAGAGTAAAGACGAAAATTGAATACCCTTATTTAAATTATTGTTATTGAAAGTTTGCTTAGCAGCATAATGATATAGTTTCAGGATGAGGATATCACGACAAGTTTATTTGGGAATAGGAGCTATTGTCAATTGTCTTTCCAGCACGTTACACAACTCGTGTTTAAATTATAATACCCTTCGCAAGCGCATTAAAAGTTCTGTGATTTCAGAAAACAAACAAATGAAAAAAAAATGCCGTTGAAATTAGAAATTTATCAGCTGGCCGCGGATTGTGGTCTTAAGCGTGACATATATCAATTTTATGGCCATTCTGTTTGCTAATTAAAGCCAACGCCAACGCAAATAGAAAGCCAAATGGCGTTGACCGGATTGACCGCTGGCATTAAAAATGCGTCGCGACCTGGCGACTATTAAACCCGCGTCTAAACTGGAGCAATAAATGCTCATTTGGCTTGCAGTGCGCATTGCGCCCTTAATTTGTCACTAGTTGCCTTGATGTGGGCCATTAGAAGCACGATAAGCACTTCTAAACGCTTAAGAATGCGTCGCATGGGTGGGCGTTGGGCGGAGCTAGGCAGCTAATGAGGAGAGGAGAGGAGTGAGTTCTCAGACTCACTTTCAGTGTGACACAGTTTGCGTTCAATAGACATGCGCACATGTTTATTGATAAATCGCATTTGGCTTAGCGGTAAATTAAATGCCAATCACGTGCATGACCGCCAATACACCTGTGATATGCCAGGTTGGTAGCTGAAATTTTGTCACAAAACGTTGACAATGCGCATAAACAAATCAGCTTTCTGGCTGTGGCCCGCCTGCTTGACTTTGAAACTGTTTTTCAACGCAAACAAAGCAGAAGCCAAGAAAAACCAAGCAGGCAATTGAAATGCAGCGCAAGTTTAGCTGACGAAAAATGCAAAATAAAAAACAAAAATAGTTCACAATTACGCGCGGTGACATTGATCATTTCTGTGTGCACACAATATACACAATTTCTATAAAACATCAAAAAAAATGATTTCAAAATCGAAAGACTTAGGCGACAAACTGGGCACACAAAAAAAAAACCAAGTGGTTTTTTGATGAAGTTCATTGGCTTGCAGATTGATTGGCTGATTGCTTAATAATCTAATGCCGGATTAAAGTAAATATCTACACACACACACACACACACACATAATTTGATTCCTTTGCACGCCAGCAATTTAGGCAGTCCGGCCACAAGCGCCCAGATCTAATCATTTCCAAATGGCGCTCAAAGAGTCATTCGCACGAGAAGTTAATTGTTGTTGTCGTTGTCGTTGGCAGCAGCTGCCGTAATTATACTTATAAGAAATAAATAATAATAATTGGGAAAAACGCTCTTTTCAGAACCGGCATAAACACCCACACACCAAAATGATTTCACGCCGCAAGATTATATCGCGTTCCTTGGACAATTTGGATGCGATTGGTCAAGACGAGCAAGAGGAGGATGTTTGGAACGATCGCGAAAAGCTCTTCCGCGTAAGTGGAACACTATCTTAAATGTGGAACATATTTAAATGACAATTTTCTATGTGCAGGATCACATCAACGAAGTGCTGACCAAATGGGAGCAAATCGATGACGAGATTTGGGCCAAGATCATTGTCTTTGAGAAGAATCGACGTGTGGCCAAGGCCTATGCACGCTCCAATGTGATAACTATAAACGGTTCAAAGCACGGCTTCGATGGCGTACGGTAAGTAATTTAAGATCCCTCTCCAACTTGAAACTTACCTCTCTTCTTGCAGCATTGGCCTAAATGGCTTTGAGAATCCGATGCGCGATGCAGAAACGAAGGTGATCAAAAAGTCAATCGGCGACGGGTTCAAGATCAAAATGGACGACACTGGCAACATATTCATCAAGCGGTACGGCAAGAGCAGCATCTACGTGAACAACACCTCGCTGGCCAACGAGGAGACAGTCATTGGCGGCGACATCATGCAAATGCCACAAATGTCCCTCACCGCGGGCACCTCCGCCAAACTGTTCGACATGAAGAAGTTCCAGACGAACATCAATCGGGAATGCGCACGCAATTATCCGGAACGCAGTCGCTTGGAGCGCCAGTGCCTGTCGGCCGTCTCGCTGGTCAAGTCAAACAACAATCTAATCAATACACCGCTGTGGATCATGGTGGTAAATGTGGTTGCCATGGACATGCTAAAGAATCGCTTGCAAACGCTGCCCAAGTCGCTGGACGCGCTGGGCATGCGCGTGCCGCTGACACACAGCAGCGAGGATCCGTACTCCACCATTGAGAGCCAGGTGGGTCTGATTTATCCCACGCCAGCTGCCTCCGACGATTCGCAGAACTCGAGCAACTCGAGCAAGGGTCGACGCAGCGTCTTCAGTGCCGCCTTTCTCAACGAAAGTCCATATGTGCCCAAGGTAAGTGAACCGTAAACGATGGCTGCTTACAGCCCATATTAATGTCTGCTTCTCCATTGCAGCCGGACTACGAGGTGGCTGCTTCCATGCCGCCCGTTTATGCGGAAAAGAAGCGCTCGAAGAATACGCCGCAGCGTAAAAAACAGGACGATCCCTATTATTGCGGCCTGCTGGCACGCATTCCCAACTTCATTAAGTCATCCAAGCAGCAGTGCGCCAGCAAGCCCAAGAAGGAGCCGAAGATCTCGCGCAAGATATCGGCGCAGCATCATCAATTCCTGTTAGCCCAACAGCAGCAGCAGCAGCCGCCGCAGACGACGGCTCCCATCCCGATTGCCACATTCCATCATTCGTACTTTCCCTATAAGCTGTATCCGCCACAGCATCGGCTGTCGCAGTCACAGCTATCGCTCTGGGATGCTCGTAGTCTAATCAGCGCACATGGTGGGTACAAAATGAACTCGTTTTGAGTTTCCTTACTAATTTCTATTCACTTGCAGAATGAACGTGTCGGGCTGGAGCTAATTTATTCATCGCCTAGCATTATATTACAATTATTTAGTCAAAGCATATGTTTTAAATTTGGTCAGTTGGAGTGCATTTCGCTCAGTTTTGTGATCATAAATTATGCGAAATGCAGCCATCATTATCAGCATACTTTTGGGCGTATCAAATAATAATAATAATACGCATTAACACTTATACTAATTTACCGCAGTTATGGATTAGACACCAGAGAAGAGATTTAATGATTATGCAATTTGTAATAATTGATTAAAATTTTGCCATAGTTTTTAAATCGTTTAAGACTGAGAACGTCCTAGAGTCGAGTTGGAGTTGTGTGCACAAAAAAAAATATAATAAAAGCAAATGAAGAAAAACTGAAGAAAAAATTGCAAAAAATGCGCACATTTTGATAGCAAAGAAAGCATGAGGATTTGTTGTCATAGGCAAATTGTTTGCTACTTTAGGCGAGTAACTTTTATTGTTTTATTTCCTGTAAATACATTTTCATATGTAAATAAGTTCGAACATTACACATATGTGAACACTATGTAAACGTTTATGCATTAAATGAAAGTTTTCCAAACACTGTGTATTTTACTCTTTTTGGTGTATATGGTAAGGTCATATCAGATTCAAATTGGTTGTATAAATAATACAAAATAAAATAATATAAACGGATAAACAATATTTAAGTTCTTGTCTCACCCTGCTAACAGAGGCAGCTGTTTTTTTCAAAACCAGCGTTGGCGCAAAACAAATCTCGATAGCCCATACAGCTGTTAGCCATATACGGCAATGTTAATTAACATTATCGGATCGATAGTTTTAAACTCGATAACAATTGTGCAGCCCTCGCTACACAGTCTACCCAACGCCAAGCGGCCGCGTAAATTTTGTAAATTTTAGCCAATTTTTTAACAATTTAGACATAAATAAAAATAAAGTTGAAAAGGAATTACATAAATACCTTATCGGCAGCTGCAAAAACGCATTACCTTGACACATTGTATTGAATACGGTACCGCAAATGAAAGTAAACGAGTTCCGTTGGCGTTCAAAGGCAACTCACACAATCACAACAGGTAAGCTTTGCAATTTTATTTATTTAAAAAGTTAAAATAAATATCCATTTTGGTGAACTCAAAATTTATAGTAAATTTGTTAAAATTGTGATAATTTCTTTAACTGATTATGTGGAATGCTCCGACAATGGGTGAAAGTGCGTCAATCTAAGCGTTGCCTAGCCCCTATATACAATAAATCATATTTTTTTAATGTGCTTACCAGACTCAAATGAAAAACATATGGATTTGTGTGCCACAAAGGAAGCCGTGCCCATCATAGACCGTCCGTCAGGTACCGCCATTGCTACTACGCCAGCAATTGCCCACATGATAATGACGCCCAAAACGAGGGCTACGGAAAACCCTGCAGCCAATCCCGGATACACGGGTAACCCGACACCCAAAAAGGATCCCCAGTTGGCCCACTTGCAACGTGATCTCAACAGTCCCAGCGCCGCTTTGCGCATCCGCGCGATGCGTGCCCTAAAGTAAGTTGACAAATTGAACTCATGCTCACATAAAAATAATGTTATATTCTTTAAACAGGAGCCCTCATATAGCGTATAACAATTTTGATGTGCCACACGCTGAAACGAGTATAATTACGGCCGAAGAACGCAATCCGTGTCCACCGCCAACGTTGTCCGAAATACTACAAGACGTTATTGTCTATGTGGAAGTGCGAACAGGCAGCGATAATCGATCAGAGGGCGTTAAGACCATTATTTCCAAGCTGGGCGCTCAGGTGAACGATCGTCTGTTGCGGTAAGCTGCGCTCAATTTAACAGAAGGTTTATATTAATAACTTACAATTAACCCGGCAGCAATACCACACACGTGATCTTTAAGGACGGTCTTTTGTCTACCTATAAACGCGCTCAAAGCTGGAACATACCGATTGTGTCCATATTATGGATCGAGGCCTGCAAAGTGCAACAACGTCTGTGCGAGCCAAAACTGTTTCCTATAAGCAATATTCATATGTATGAATTCCCAGAGCTATATGGCAAAATGTCGGTGAGTACAATATACTTTTATATAGTATAACAATATCAGGTTTAAGTTATTTTGCACAACACGTGCGCATAGCTATGAATATGCTTATAGGTAGTTAAATCTCGTTAAATTATTATTACTTCTTTGTCTTAAGAGCCACCTGTAATTGCATAAATGACTGGTCAACATCGATTTATACATGTTTTACTAATTAACTGTCATATCTCAAGCACCGCTTGTTGCTATTCAGTGTTGGCCATTAGATATTGTAAATTTCCATAATTAGATTGCCATTGGAGAATCAACTCCACTCAAAACTAGTGGCTATTTAAGTGGTTTATTGGCACCATAAAAAAAACTATAAAATAAACAAATTGATTAGTTATTTGCGCTTGCTACACATTTTTGATAAGCACAAACAATTTAATGCATTATCAGGCCCACGCCGATGACTCAGATAAGCAAGCGGCATCTCTTGTCCATAACATAGTTAAAAAATGAGACTATTAAACAAGAATATACCCTGTAAGCAGCTTCACGTCACTTGGTGACTTGGTGACTAGACAAAGCGGAGATATATCTTAAAATTTAAAATCTACATCAAGCAAATCAAATATTTGCTAGCAGCCATTTCATTACTGATCTTATCTGACACACGGATCAACTAGGGAAACTGATCAGTTACACAGACTGCATAAGCATAAATTTGACCGTATTTACTTGCACAAAATTGGTCATGCCCTCTACAATTTGTTTTGCACAAGGTATAGCTAAAAAAAATGGCAGCACTAATCCCACAAAAATAAAAAACCAAAACGTAGACTCTGTTTTGAGTGCCGTCTGCAAGTTCACGTATTTTTTGTTAAGTACTAACTTCGCTCGACAGATTCTTATCGCTGACAACAAATGTCAAGCACTTAGCGATTGTTGTTCTTACTCTCCCGTTGCGTTGGGTTATCTAATTCAATTTGCGTGTAACGCAGCGTGTTTCGGACCTGTGTCTTGTCTTGTGCTTATCAGTGGCCAGGAAGTTGTTGGTAACAACAACAACGCAAGGCGCATTATAAGCAAGTGTCCAGGTTGAAAGCAAATGCAACTCTTTTTATATATATTGCACTATATGTAAAGACATTATGTTTTATTACTTAAAAATATTACGACAGGTTTTTTTTTTAATAGGAGACACGCTGACAACTTAAAACCTAATTCACATGCACGTCTGTTTACCGCCGTTTCTCAAGAATAAAAATTATAAATATATAAACGCCTCTCACATTTACATAACTCGCTAGAAAATGTACAAAAACAATTTAGCCAAGTTACTTATATAAAAATACTTAGTTACAGTTGGGTTTTCTCCTTTGTTTTTGCTTTTTTTGGGCTGGCGTTAAACGCGCTGCAGGCAACGTTCTCTGAGATTGTAACAAATACATTAAACATACACTATATGTACTATATGAAAATCCACTAGAGACAATACGAATATCATAATGCCTGTTCACGTTCTCGGTTAGATTCGGTTCGTTTCTGTTTCGGTTGCTGTTGCTGTTGCTATTTACATACAAGAAATGCGCATTAAGTACGTGCGATATTTTAAATTTACACAATAATGATTTGTGAGTCCTCTGGAATGCTGTATCATGTATAGGAACATGCGTTGGCCTGGTTATTGTTCTTGTCCGTCTTGCTGCTATTGTTGTTGTTGTGGTTTCTGCTGCTGCTGCTGTTGTTTTCGTAGAACACATCAGGATAGCGCCACCTCAAGGCACATCATTATTAAGAAACCAGAAACTGTGCCCCACGTGGCAATTGTGCCATTGCCGCTGGCATGCGCCTCCGGCAGAATATCGTCAGCCACAATATATATCATGGCGCCAGCTGCAAAGGACAGCGCATAGGGCAGTATGAGATTAGCGAAGGTCACTGCAACGGCGCCCAGCACACCAAAAATGGGTTCCACCATGCCCGACAGCTGGCCGTACCACAGAGCACGCGTCACGCTAAATCCAGCCGCGTGCAGCGGCAGACTCACAGCCAATCCCTCCGGGAAGTTTTGTATGCCAATGCCAATGGCCAGATTGCGCGCACTCTCGAATGTCGAGCTGTTCGTGGTGCCCACGGCGCCGAAGCTGACGCCCACCGCCAGGCCTTCGGGTATATTGTGCACTGTGATGGCCACCACCAGCAGCATGATGCGTTTCCACTGCGACAGCGCCTCCTCTGCGCGCTGCTGCTCTAGTGTCGCCTCGGCTGTGTATGTGCACTGTTCCATATCGTTGATGCTGCCCTTCTTCCTGCGCCGCGACTCGCCGCTGTGCTGCACGCTCAGGCAGTCCGAGAAGCTGTCCAAACTCTTGGACGCGTGTCTTGCACTGGCACCATTTCGCTTCATCTCATCAATCGCAATCTCCGCCTTATCCTTGTTGTTCTGCGTCATCTGTATCATCATGTTGGTGCTGTTTAGACCCAGGTACGACATGAGTCTGTCGCAGCCATACACAAACACAGATCCCAGCAGAAAACCTCCCGCAACAGGCAGAAACGAGTACACTCCATACAAATTCGAGGTCTCGGCCATTTCAATGGCTGGTCCAAGCAGCGACCAGAACGAAGCGGCAATCATCACGCCTGCCGCAAAGCCCAGGGCTGCGTCTAGCGAGCGACGCTGGGTACCGCGCACAAAGATGACCAGGGCCGCACCAGCGGCCGTTAGGCCCCAGGTGAGCAGTGTGCCCAACAGGGCTTGCGTGACGGGTCCATAGCCGGGTATCATCTTGGCAGTTTGTTTGTCTAGGGGCTTAGTGCCTGTCGCTGGCTGGCTCCGCTGATTTCTATTGGCCTTGTTCTAGTGTTCTGTTAATTTATGTACGTGTAAGCGTTATCGCTGCAATGTCAGTCTGTGTGCAACAACAAAAAACAAGTTTCTTTTTATTAATTATTTCCCAGCTACAACAGCAGCAGATGACACAGGCAGAAGCAGCAGGGCGCCCGTTTGTTTACTAGCTGCAAAGTGCCACGTTCTTAGTTGCTCTTCGCACTGATTCTGTTTTTTTTTTTTTTTTTTTTTTTAGTTTTTAATGTAGTTTGACAATTGACGCAAAACAAACAAATCTTCAAACAATAATTTCAATTTGTTTGGCTCTCGCTCTCTTTCTTTTCTCTCTTGATGGATTTTGATTGTTTATTGGCTGAGAGTGGGCACACTTGTTGCTTATCTGTGGCTTGCGGATGTATTCTTTTAAAAATTTTATTGTTTATAGTTATTAAATTTAGCCTGATATCGCGCAACGCGTAATACTGCTAGTTTAATTTGTACAACAGTTGATTGAGCGCGACCGTCGATGAATGAATGAGCCGCAGACTGAAGCTGACGGCTGTGTTGTAGCAATTTTTATACGACAGCCGGGGTTGCTCTCCACTCGCTCGCAGCCTAAATGGCGCAAGCGTAGTGAGCGAAACCAGGGCTGCACGCGCAATAACCAGTGTACACACACTTGTATGCGTGTAAAAATACAAATACAAATTGAAGGCGCACTTAAATTTGCTGGATATTAATTTTTCCTTTTATTAAAATATAAAAACAAAGAAATGCATTTAATCAATGTGCTTTTTTCTAACAAATTGATACAAAAGAGAGCGGTCAGAACCAGTTTCTACCACTTGCTGCCCAAAGAGAGCGCACAAGAGATAAAATCACGCCAATATCAACAAAAGCCAGCAACGGCGTTGATATCACGTACATTATAAACAAATAAAACAGTGGTTTTTAGCTAAAAGTGACTGACAGAAGCAGTTGCAAAAGCAGCAACCAGCAGCAGCAATAACAATTGCTTTATCATTTATCAGTTGACGTTGCGTCCAGCTAATCATTGCTGCTGTTTATTTCAAATCTCCTGCAGCGCGTGCGTTACATGCAACCAGATTCCGAACTAAATAAACGGCCTCGCAAGCGCCAGGGCACACCCACAGGACAAAAGGATAAGGAGGCTACAAAGAAGTCAAGCACACCAACGACTCCGGCACAGGTTAGTTACCTTGACGGATTAGCAGGCGCATTTTTATCCATTTCCCAATTTTACAGAATTCCATATCGCGTTACTTTATGCCCCTGAGCCAGACCAAGAAGGTGGCTGACGGTGACGATGGTATCATGGACTCGCCAGCAACCAAATTGCTCAATAGGCAAGTACTTAAATACATCAAAGGTCATCGAATATGCTACAAATATATCGTTAGCATGTGAATTTTCATTCATTTTTATTTAGAATTTCGTTTTAGTAATTTCATTTTAAATTTGAATCTTTTTAAACTTTTAGAATAACCAACGGCTGTTTTACGCCCCTTAATATTCACACCCAGTCAAAAGCTGATATCCAAGCGGTTCAAACGGATGAAGCTGACACTAATGGAGTTGGCGACGTCCCAAATAATAAGCCCACATCCGATAAGCGCAAACAAAGGAGCTGTTCATTAACCGTGGAACCGACAAGCGTGTTCACACCCGTGCGCAACACTCGACGTCGCAGTTCGATGTTCGATTCCCCTTCTGTAGGGTCCGCGGGAGATAAAGTGCAATCAGAACCGCGTTTGACGCGTCGACGCAGCTTGTTGAATGTGTCGCAAAAAGCTAGAATAGAAGATAATACACCAGAGACGCCCGCACAGCCGGAAGAACGTATGACACGGCGCCGCAGTTCTTTGCTTGCTGCTGCATCGATTATAGAAAAGATACCAGACCCACCCCAACAACAGGAACCACATATAAATCGTCGTTCCAGCAACACTAATATTTCCACTATGGAGCCCAGCACACCGAAATTGCTTAAGAAACCCTCTTTTCAAGCCATTGCCGAAGAGCCACTTTTGGAGCCTTCAACCAGTAGCAGCGAGCATCACATGCAACCGGTCATGTGCTTCACTCCTCACGCTCCGTCCCACACGCCGATGCACCACAAAACCAACTACGTGCAAGAATCGATGGAGATCAGTGTGTCGCGGGCTGTTATAATCGGCAAGGCAACTGGACGTCGCACACTGTACGCCACAGCCCGAATGGATATTAGCGAACCCAACGACGAGAACGTAAATCCCTATTTGGGAGAATGTTCGTATACAAATGTTACCACACAAACCTCGATGCGGAGCGTCGACGAACAGTCGCCTGTGCCAGTGTTTAGTTCAACCCGACTGCCAGGCAGCAACACCTCTAGCAATCGAAGGCGGTCGCTCTTCAACGTGGACATGGAGCTGATCAATGAGCGCATCAATAATATTAATAACACCTCGCAGAGACGTTCGCTGGCATTGGCCAATGAGGCCGAGCTGGGCGAGAGTCGGGCCGTAGCGCCACTGCAGGCGGTGACGTTAAATGTAACAGAGGACAAGACTCAAATATCGACTGAACCAAAAAAGAGACGTCTTTATACGCCAAATGAGGAGATTGTCCTGTCATCGCCATCAACAAGTTCCAGTAGTAGATCAAACAGGAACAGCGCTTCAACCGGCACCGTGAAGCGACGACGCACTCTGGCTTCGCTTAAGCCAACTGCGGCAGTTGGACCAACTCTGCAGAATGACTTTGATTCCAATAATGAAAATGATATAGGCAAAGAAAAGTTCGTAACGCCGTTCGACTCGGACGCGACAAATGATAGTGCATCTGAATCGCATGGAGACGGCGTGCGGCAGGCAGCGAAGCGTCGCACTTTACACACGCTGGTGCACACCAACATG
The DNA here is from genome assembly GCA_004143845.1 of Drosophila lacertosa. Lineage (NCBI taxonomy): Eukaryota > Metazoa > Arthropoda > Insecta > Diptera > Drosophilidae > Drosophila > Drosophila lacertosa. The sequence continues at coordinate 90,681 of SCDZ01000208.1, read as the reverse complement.
CATAGAGATCAGGTGCAAGTGATCCATAAGGTTGGTACCACAGCAGTGCAACGTTGAGCGACAGTTCTTATTTATGTTTATGTATATAGTATGTATGTTTATATTTTATAGATGGGCTTGAGGCCTTGACTCCTGTTCTAATTAGTTTGTAGTTTCTTTTATCTGTCTACTGCAAAAGTTTTCCAGTTTCGAATATGATTATATTGCTCTAAACGTTTATAGCCATGATTAAGTAATTTGTATTAATATAATTCTAGTTTAGCTTCATTTCCATCACGAATTCAGTAATTATTGATAAAACATAGTTAACACGCAGTAGTCATAAAACAAGAGAACTTCTTTAGCTTTCACACAAATAAATTACACATCGAATATTGCAAAAACAAATACCCAAATGTGTAGTTGTTGTTCATTTGTCCTTGGTTAATGCTTGCCATTAATCCTCGCATCCACAAATGCTTCAATTGACCTTCTGTTTTGACACGCCATCCCAGGCCATACGCAAACTGCATGGAATGCGCCTGGATCCCACGGTCACCAAGCGCACCACTCACCTGGTTAGCCTGGAGCCGCGCCGCACGCTGAATATGTTGCGTGGTTTGATGCGCGGCGTTTGGATTGTGAGCTACAAGTGGGTCTTGGAATCGATGCGTGCTGGCAAGTGGGTTAACGAGGAGAAATACGAACTCACCTCATTCTCACGGTCCGTTGAGGTAAGTCAGCCACAAATTGCCAATATGCCTAATGCCTAATCGATCACCCAATCTCTGCCAGATTTGCCGCACCGAACGACAAGCATTTGGCATATCCTATCGCTGTGAACTGTTCCGCTATATGGAGACCTTCTATGTATCATCCCTGTGCCGACCCATAACATTCAACAACATAAAAGAGCTGCTGCTCCTTGGCGGCGCCAAATTAACCGAGAATCGCTACAAGGCCAAGTTTATTGTCGGTGATAAACGGCGCGCCGAGGACGATCGCATCTATTTGTCGCCCCTGTGGGTACTAGACAGCATAACATCAATGCAAATTCAAAAGTTTGGAAAATACTTGATGAAATGCGCCATCGTTACGCCCTATGGCATACGATATGAGGATCCATGTCAAGAAGAGAAACCTCGACGCAATTTAAAAGTGTGTTATAAAGATCCGAGTTTAGTGATCAACAAATAGACCCTAGCCTATTTATTAAAATTTTTTCGCAGAACATTAGTGTTGACGATCTTTTACAGTTTTGGCGTCCAAATTTATGTTACTGTTGAAAATCATTTAAAGACATTAAATGTTCCAAGTTGCAATTATAAGCTTTATTTCAACTCCTCTGCATTTTTATTTAAGTAAATGAGGTAAAGTTGTGTTGTATAGTTTGCAGTTCCTTGTACTTGTAGTGTTTTGTACTTTCACATTTTGGCAATGATAAAGCGACAAAATTATAAAATGTGGAATGGATGAAAAGCTGAAACCAAAAAGTGGCAACCCAAAACGTGGGGGCAAAACGTTAATTTCTTTTTTGTGAAAAAGAATAAATACAAAATGTTTTTATTTGTTGTAAATAAAGTTATTTATCTTTTCGCTTCTAGTATTGTTTTTTTGTTTCAAAATAATGGTGTACAAAGTAGTTGTGCAAAAATAAGAGATAAGATAAGAAAAATCAAAATTTTAATTTTAACGAATACACGATATATAAATGCTATACGCCTGCGCTACTGCTACACAATTATACGAACTATGAAAATACGATGACATAGTAAAATCAATTTACTATGACATTATATATAAATGTTGGTAAACTTAAGATTGAGGGTAAATTTTGCGTAATCTGTTGCTGCTTCTGCTGCTCCTCTCAATCATCTAGGCGGCGATGGCGTTTAGCATTCGTATCCTACGAAATTCTTTGCGATGGAAAAAATTAAACTTTTGCTTTTGTTGGAACATCATCTTATCGTTCATCTTGCCCAGGACAGGTGTTTGTGTTATACTACTGTTGTGCTTATCGTTGCTGTTACTGCTGCTGCTGTTGTTATTGCTGTTGCTGTTGAGTTGTGGCTGCTTCATATCGTTGCTGTTGTAGATGTTGTTGAAAGAAACCAGCTACTTCTTGCCCTTGGTGGCCTTCTCGGCGGCCTTGGTGACCTTGCCACCGGAAGCGTCCTTGAAGTTGACAGCCTTGATGACACCGACAGCGACAGTCTGTCTCATGTCACGAACAGCGAAACGACCTAGAGGAGGGAACTCCTGGAAGGACTCAACGCACAGAGGCTTGGAGGGCACCAAGTTGACGATGGCAGCATCGCCAGACTTGATGAACTTGGGGTTCTCCTCAGTGGTCTTGCCGGAACGGCGATCGACCTTCTCCTTGATCTCAGCGAATTTGCAAGCAATGTGAGCGGTGTGGCAATCCAACACTGGAGTGTAGCCGTTGGCAATCTGGCCAGGGTGGTTCAGCACGATGACCTGAGCGGTGAAATCGGCGGCACCCTTGGGGGGGCTGGCCTTGGAGTCACCGGCAACATAGCCACGACGCAGCTCCTTGACGGAGACGTTCTTAACGTTGAAGCCAACGTTGTCACCGGGAACGGCCTCGGTGAGGGCTTCGTGGTGCATCTCCACGGACTTAACCTCAGTGGTGATGTTAGCCGGGGCGAACACAACAACGGTGCCAGGCTTCAGGATGCCAGTCTCGACACGACCGACGGGTACTGTTCCAATACCGCCAATTTTGTAGACATCCTGCAGGGGCAGACGGAGGGCCTTGTCGGTTGGGCGGGAGGGTGGCAGAATAGCGTCGAGAGCTTCGATGAGGGTCTTGCCATCGGCGTTACCGTCCTTGCGCTCCACCTTCCATCCCTTGAACCAGGGCATGTTGGTTGACGGTTCCAACATGTTGTCGCCGTGCCATCCGGAAATGGGCACGAAGGCAACGGCCGCTGGGTTGTAGCCGATCTTCTTGATGTACGAAGACACTTCCTTCTTGATTTCCTCATAACGGGCCTCGCTGTATGGTGGCTCCGAAGAATCCATCTTGTTGACACCAACAATCAGCTGCTTCACACCCAGGGTGAAGGCAAGCAGGGCGTGCTCGCGGGTCTGACCGTTCTTGGAGATACCGGCCTCGAATTCACCAGTACCGGCAGCAACAATCAAGACGGCACAATCAGCCTGGGAGGTACCAGTGATCATGTTCTTGATGAAATCTCTGTGGCCGGGAGCATCGATGATGGTCACGTAGTACTTGGCAGTCTCGAACTTCCACAGAGCGATATCAATGGTGATACCACGCTCACGCTCGGCCTTCAATTTATCCAAAACCCATGCGTACTTGAAGGAGCCCTTGCCCATCTCCTGAGCCTCCTTCTCGAACTTCTCGATGGTACGCTTGTCGATACCGCCGCACTTGTAGATCAAGTGACCGGTGGTGGTGGACTTGCCGGAATCGACGTGTCCAATCACGACAATGTTGATGTGAATCTTTTCCTTACCCATGTTGGCTTATAGGAGCTATTGGGTGTTTGAACAATTGGTGTTTGGGATGTGTTTGTTGTTGGAGATTCACAACGTGCAGCGGGCGAGTGTAAAATGGGTTTACACGGGCACAATCGGCAATCGGGGGGAGAAACAGAAGGGTAAACAAAATTTTGTTAGCGAGAACAATCTTAAAACGGGACAAATATTAGTAGATTGTACAATAGGAATTTCTGTATAAATATTTTTTCTTTTTGAAATGTTCTACAATTGATTTTGCCGTTCATACAATTTAAATTTGGTTTGCGTGTCAGCAGTTCAACCTAACCTCAAAACGAAACGTGTTTGCTTTCGCATTTTAAACACTTTGGCTTCGCCGAACAAACTTTGCATTGAGGTTAGGTTTAGCCGCAGCCGCATGTTTCTTGGTGGTGGAACTGTGTCTGTGTAACGAAGGTACAAACGAAACTGGCAACAAAAAGAAACGTGCAAATGCAAAAAAAATTATAATTATTCAAATATGTATACATAATAATTATATATATACTCGACTTTGTTTCAGTGATTTTGGTATTTTTGCTTTCGTCAAAATTTTTCAGTAGCAGAACTGAATTAATATCATCATTTAAAATCGAGATAAATATATAATCAGATGAAATTCAATATGTATGTATGCATACACACACATGCATAGATACACCGAATACATATGTGCAAAGAAAATTCCAGCAAATTTAATCTAGCCATGTGGTTGTATGTGTGCGTGACGCGCTGTTGCCGGCCGCTTTAGTGGCGCAAGGGAGCGAGCGAGAAAGCAAGGTAAAATGGCGACCGGGCAATGATTTCGAACAAAGGCAGACGGACGATCAAGCAGTGGTTGGCAGCGCGATAGAGAAGCACCGATCAAGAACTGAAATGCACTGCAGGCCGGCCATCTTGGACTCCAGCTACACAAAGATAACAGATTTCACATGTGTTGAAATTGTTGCGTTTCTGAAATTTCGCAACGTTGAATAAATTCAATTGGCACACATGGCAAGTATTGGTTGCGGCCGGTGAGGGCACACTATTTGACTTTCTGTTGCTGCAAGCACTCATTTCGCCAGTCACACCATCGCTTTGTGAGCCGCCATCTTGAAATTCTATGCCAATACATATAGAGAAAGGTGGAAAATTTCGCACATGCAAAAAAAAAGCACATTTCGCTTATTGGCAAAATTTTTAAATCTTGTGCAGTGGAATTAATAAAACATCTTGTTTTACGAATAGTACATGTTGCACCAATACGAATTGACTCGAGTGCGGTCCAATTGGACCGACCACCCACATGTGCCACGCATGTGGGCGTGGCATTCGCAGCAGCAATTACACCATATTGCAGAATACAAGATGACTCATTTAGGTAATTAAATATTATAAATAATTTGTCATGGAGCAATTTTCATTGTGCTGCTGCTGCTTGCCACGTGTTTGCGCATCGGCCATCGTCACCACCTTTCACTTTGCGCCGCCTTAGAGGTTAACTTGAGTGCACACATACACATTCACATGCTACCAAATATGCAGGTTTAAAAGTCCAATTGCATATTTGTTTATAAACTACTTGTTTGCTGCACTATGATTGTTTATTGCACATATTTTGTTATTAACATTTATGCACTTAAATTTTCTTTTCACTTGGCAACAGAACTTACTCTCGAACAAATTGAATCAGAAACCACAAAAGTCTATGCTAATCCGGCGACAGACTTGAACAAAGTGAACGAGTGTTCGGCGAGACAGGAAGCTTGTAGCCTCATTTCTGCAAGCGTGGCGTACAGAGTTGCTAAACATATATCGAATGCATTGAACAAAGTATGGCCGCAAATAGCGCTGCCCTGTTATTTAACAGAGACCAGCTGATGTTAAGTGGGGAGTCGGAAATGTTAAGTGGGGAGTAGTACCCCTCAACAGTGTTATAAAATGTCAATGACGTGGCTTAGCCATTAAAACAAATTTAATTCTCGTGAAGCATTTGACCGGCCTGGACGTACTGTTTTTTTGAGCAGGCGGTTAACGAAAAGTATTCGTACAAAAAATATATTTTTAAAAACTAAGTTACTCACTACAAACTAGCGAGATGTGGCGCTCAGTAGCTGCAGTGCTTTTATTCAGTTTTATTGCTAGGGCTGCCGGCGCCGAGCAAGATGTACTGGAACTCGGCGACGACGACTTCGTATCCACATTGAAGCAGCATGAGACAACATTGGTTATGTTCTACGCACCCTGGTAAGTGCGATGTGAATGTGGGCGTGGCATGCATTAAGCATCTGGCAATTATATTTGCCGCGTCACAATTGTTAACGTAAAATGCACTTGTGGCGCAATTAATCGAATTATAAAAGTACACGTCAGCGCTGCCTTGCGAAAAAAGGGCCCGTATCGGGACTGACATGTCAGTGTCGGCCATTTTAAGCTTATACATACATACACACATGTGTGTTTATGTATGTGCAAATAGAAGCTTTTGCGCCTGTGTGTGAGTGGGTTGATAAAGTAAGCCGTAAACTTGTCTGGTTGAACTTGCGCCGGGGTATGTTAGTTTGTGAGTTTGCGTGTGTGTGTGTGTGTGTATGTGTAGACAAAGAATAAAGAAAACTAAATAATCTTTGAATACCGGCCGGCCGGCAGTTGCTGCTGCTTTCTAATGCTACATCTAAAACAACAGCCAGCCTTATCAGCTGCAACATAAGCGTGGAACAAGCCATTTAATTGAGTCGCTGCACGATAAGACGAACATGAACTGTGTAGCTGATAACAGACGCAACAAAAACTAGTTTCTTAATTTTATTTTTTTTCGTAGAAACTATGTTGTGATAAACGGGCAACAACATCAATTAAGCTAGAATCAGTGACGTGTCTAATCATTTCCTTTCTTCCTTTTATAGGTGCGGACACTGCAAGCGGTTGAAGCCCGAATATGCCAAAGCAGCTGAGCTGATTAAGGATGACGAGCCGCCAATTAAGCTAGCTAAGGTATGTCAAATTTACAAATTTAATTGAATATGTATTTATTTCACTTCTGCTGCACACAGGTCGATTGTACCGAGGCCGGCAAGGAGATTTGCAGCAAGTACTCCGTCAGCGGTTATCCCACGCTGAAGATCTTCCGCCAAGATGAGGTGTCGCAAGACTATAATGGACCTCGCGAGGCCAACGGCATTGCCAAGTATATGCGCGCCCAGGTGGGACCTGCCTCCAAGCAGGTGCGCAGCATTGATGAGCTTACCAAGTTCCTGGACACCAAGGATACCACAATCTTTGGCTACTTTGCCGATGTTGACTCCAAATTGGCCAAAACCTTCCTGAAGTTTGCGGACAAGAACCGTGAGAAGTATCGCTTTGGACACAGCAGCGACGAGGACGTGCTAAAGGAACAGGACGAAACGTAAGTGAGGGACGCATGCATGAGCAAGACTCAAGATGGGGTTTATTATCATCCTATTCACACAGCCATAACTCATTTTCTTATATTTTTTTTTAATTTTAATAAACAGTTCAATTCTTGTTTATATATTGCAGTGCGAGTCATGTTGCAATTATTAACCTAGTTCTTTTTCATATTATTATCATAGAAGTAGGCAAAAGATCTTACTCCAAGGTTTGTTTACCCAACTAATAATCCTACGCAATTTATGCTCTTTTCCATACAGAGATAAGATTGTGCTTATCCGCGCACCGCACTTGAACAACAAATTCGAGTCTTCCACTATTAAGTTTGAGGGCGATTCCGAGTCCGATCTGACCACATTCATCAAGGAGAACTTGTAAGTTAACGCAGAAAAGACTTCTTTCCGTTCTGTTAGCTAATGATTTTTTTGTAGCCATGGCTTGGTTGGTCATCGTACCCAGGACACATCTCGCGATTTCCAAAATCCTTTGATTACTGCTTACTATGCTGTCGATTACCAAAAGAACCCCAAGGGCACCAACTACTGGCGTAACCGTGTGCTCAAGGTGGCCAAGGAATTTGTTGGCCAGCTGAACTTTGCCATTAGCTCCAAGGATGATTTCCAGCACGAATTGAACGAGTATGGCTACGATTTTGTCGGTGACAAGCCCGTCATTTTGGCCCGCGATGCCAAGAATCTCAAGTACGCTCTTAAGGAAGAGTTCTCCGTGGACAGTCTGAAGGACTTTGCACAGAAGTTGCTGGACAACGAACTGGAGCCATACATCAAGAGCGAGCCGGTGCCAGAGTCCAATGATACGCCTGTCAAGGTCGCTGTAGCCAAGAACTTTGATGAGGTTGTTATTAACAACGGCAAGGATACGCTGGTCGAGTTCTATGCCCCATGGTGCGGTCACTGCAAGAAACTGACGCCCATCTACGACGAGTTGGCTGAGAAGCTGGAGAATGAGGAGGTGGCCATTGTCAAAATGGATGCCACCGCAAACGATGTGCCACCAGAGTTCAACGTGCGCGGCTTCCCCACGCTCTTTTGGCTGCCCAAAGAGTCGAAGAACAAGCCCGTTAGCTACAATGGCGGTCGCGAGCTCGATGATTTCATCAAGTATATTGCCAAGGAGGCGACCACAGAACTGAAGAGCTTCGACCGCAGCGGCAAGCCCAAGAAGACCGAGCTGTAGACGCCTACTTGGAGCGGCTGCGTATATATAAACTAGTGTATTACTAAGTAGCATTTCCATATTTTTGTAAAATCGAATGCATTCTCAGCCAACAGCAACGTAGCAGAAGCAACAAAAGCAGTGTGTATTAAATTATTTAATAGTGTGATGATTTCTTAAAAATTCAATTAATGCTGTCAATAAACGTAAAAAGTACTTTCTTCTTAACAATATACAGTATATACCATATCTCATATGTCAATTTATATACATATAATTGTTAAGCACTCACACTTGTCATCGAAAATCAGCATTCAGATGCTGCATTGGCTCCTCCATCATAACCCGAAACCAGTCGGGTATAAACGAATGTTCGTTGCGCTGCTCGGCGATCTTGTAGCTAACACTGCCACTCTTTGAATCGTATTCAAACAAATACACTGTGCTGGCGCTGTCCACGTGAGCCAACATTATCTGAATGGTGGCCAAAAGCCGGCACATGAAATTTCCACATATATTCGGTGACCAATCGTTTTCCTGCAAATGCAATATATTAGATTTCTATATAAAGATTTGGAGCCGTGGAAATACTTACACATTCGCGCCACAGCTCGCGCACCATTGATTGTTTAATCCTTTGCACGTAGGCCTGTTTATCGTAGTAGGCAATGTACACTTTCTCAATGCCCACCAGAAAAGACTCGACCCACCATTTAAGGACATCGTTGCGGTTGTGCGATGACCACTCGGCGCGGTTCATTGTGTCCAAGCGCAGATGCAGATCCACAAAGGTTTTGGGCAATCCAATGCTATTAAAAGTAAAATCAAAATTCAACCCTGGCAGAATTAACTATATATATACATATATACTCACAATGGACTCGGGTAGTGCTCGGCTAGAATGGGCGCGTCGAACAACACATTAACGCCGCATATTTCTATACAAAATACACAGTAATATTGCCCGTCCAGCTGGTTGTGTTGATAAAAACCCGGCCGGACTGAATCCCCATCTGTAAGAGCAGCTGTGTCAGTGTTAACTAATAGGAAATATCTATAAGATTATTCCTACCCATGGCCAGTAAGCAGTGACGACGCAGTTTCTGCATCCAAGTGGACATCACACGTTTCCTCAACTGTTCCGAATCAAAGGTAGATGTTGGATTCTCGGCGCTGTGTATCTGGCATAGGTAGATAGTGTTGCGATACTTGCTTACGGCAATTCTCCAGTTGTTTTTGTATTCATACGGTGTGCACATTATCAGCCGCAGCACCTCGCGGCTGCACACAATATTCGCTTCCACCTGCAGGAATCCGTGTTCGTTGCGCTTGATGAATCTTTCGTGGGAGCACCGCAAGAAGTAGAACATGTTGTCCAGGTATCTGTGCCTCGAGAAGGAGCTCTCCACATTAATATCGCTGCCGATTGCGTTTAGGGAGAAGGGAAATGCGCTGGGACCAATTTGGGTGAGAAAACAAATTCGCGAGGGCGAATTCTCGAAATGCCCTTCAGGCGATACACTGTATTCACCCACTCGCTGTGGCTGTTTGACGGTTGGGAATGAGTCTTTGTCTTGTGCCGGTAATGATCGCGCATTAATGTTTAATACATTATAATTGGAGTACATTTTATAACGATAATATTCTTTTCACGTGCACGAAATTTTGGATTTTTGAATGGTGCGCAAAAAACAGTTACACGCATTGCTCTGCTTCTACGCTGGCCATTCGCCACGAAAATGTAAACAAACTGTTGCGCAGGCAAGTGAATTCATAATTGTATTTTCAGTATTTTTTACAGCTGCGGTCACACTCCAACCGGGCGATTGCACTGCACGTGTTTTAAAATTTCGCATTGTTGATCCGTCCGTTGAAGTATTGTGTGTTAAAATATAAAGTTTTAATGCACATAAGAAAGCTATGGACGTGAATATAAACAAACTGCGACGCAGCGTGCAAGAGCTGTTACAGCTAACTGCCAGCGAGCCACAGGAAGATGTTTTTGTAATAAACGTGCAAAAATTTCTCAAGAAGAAGGTAAGCTGGCCAGAAATTTAGTTTTTAAGGAAAGATGTTAAAATTTTACAAATTGTTCACAGCACTACGTGGAGCAGGATGTGGAGCGACTGTTTAACTGCTTGAGCCAGCAATTAACGCTGCCCAGCTACACCCTGCCCCTGGCCGTGTGCTTCGAGGAACAATTGCTGCTGCTGCTGACGATGTCGCTGCGCTGCGACGCCGCTGCTCAAGTTCAGCAATACAAATTGGAATGTATTGCGCTAGCGAAGCTATTGCAGCTTTCGGTCGATGCAAAAAGGTGAGTGCTTCCTTAATATGGTAAACTGGTCTTATACGCTTTATCACCCACAGATTTGCCAAGAGTTACTTCCGCAACAAGCCAGCTCCATTCGAGCAGCCACATGGCAACGACCACGTGCAACAACCCAGTAAGAAGACTAAAAAGACACTTAAAAGTGGATCTGTGGTAACGAAAGAGCCGCACTTGAATTTGGAGATCATTAAATGCTGCTATCAGCTGTTAAAAAGCGATGCAGTTTACTATCGGGAGCTGTGGGACTGGTCACAGTTCCTGGCCAACTATACGCACGCAACATTCGAATGTCAGCTAACGCAGCTGTACTGCAATCACATAATGGCCATGTTGACGGATATGACAACCACACAGCTACACGCACTTAACACACAAATACCCGTCGAAGTACAGCTGCAATTCGAAGAGGAGCAGACGCCATCAACGCCCCTGAAATACACCTACTTACCTGACCTGCCGGATCAGCAGCTCACGCTGAAGCTGGCTCAAGCTAATCAAACAGTAACCAATATCGAGGGAGTGCTCCTGTCCGTCTTTAACCAGGACAATCAGCAGTTCTATGCAGAAACCGACGGCTGTTACGATCGCATCGTGAAAGTGGACTCAACTGTTGTAAATCTGCGTAGCATAGCGCTGGGCGTGGCTGCTGCAAAACCTATTTGCCTGTCCGGTCCCGTTGGTTGCGGCAAGACCACATTAATTGAGTATTTGGCGCGTAAGACTGGACGCGTTTGCCCCAAGCCAAAGGAGGTTGAGGAACGTGCAGAAACGCTGCGTCAAGCAAAGGAGGACGAAGAGCTGCTCAAACCGAAGAAGAAACCAAAAGCAACCAAGAATGCGGGCGAGAAGCGCAAAATTGCTGAAGTTCCACTAGAGGATTTGATGGTTCTGGAGGATGGTGATGGAATGGCCCAGAAAAATGGCTTTTTGCGCATACAGCTGGGCGATCAGACCGATAGCAAAATGCTGTTGGGTCAATATCGCTGTACAGATGTGCCTGGCGAGTTTGTTTGGCTACCCGGCGTGCTGACACAGGTAAGAGTAATGTTGTTATAATAATAATAATTAAATTAATTATTATCCTGAATCAGGCTGTCATGCATGGCTATTGGCTACTATTGGAGGATCTGGACGCCGCAACGCAGGACACTTATACTATACTAAGCAGTCTTCTGGAACGCAACTATCTGAGCGTGCCTGGTTTTAGGGATTGTGTCAAGATAGAGCCTGGCTTCCAACTCTTTGTTACCGTTCGGTAAGTTAAGTAACTTATTAACTTGGAGCTATTAACCATTATATTTTATTTTCATCACAGCACTAACAAATCGTCTAACTCCAGTCAAAAGTCGCTGTACTCTCTGCTTGAGAAATATTTATATACCATCAATATTTTACCGCTATCGCGAAACGAGCTGTGCAAAGTTGTGAGCACCAACTATGCCAAGCTGGCCACCGTTGCGAATCGCATTGTGGACGTATTTCTGACATTCTCCAGCGGTGATCACACGTCTGCCGATAATTTGCGCCAGCAGGAGAGCAACGATAAAGCGGATACCACCGAAAAATATGTGGCCTTGCCTTTCGAACAGGTCACGCTCGCCGGCATGCCCAACTCAGGACGTCTGGTGTCCACGCGGGATCTGGTCAAGCTGTGCCAGCGCTCGAATTCCCAGTTTTCTGTGACCAGCGCCGAGTGCGCCTACTTTGTCTTCCAAAATGCCGTCGATGTCTTCTGTTCGTATCTGCCACAGAGCAAGGAGAAGACCGCATTGATCACCAACATTGGCGCCAAGCTCGGTATCATCAGATCCCGCTGCGAGCATTTTGCCAATGAATACAAGCCGGACGTGGAGTTCGGCAAGCAAACCTTTAAAATTGGACGTGCTACGCTGCCAACAATAACAGCTGAGGAGGAGGAGGAACTTAACGATAACATAAGTGCCTCGAAGAGACAAAAACTAACCAAGCAAACCAAGAAGTCAATCTTCAAGCCACCCGTCAAGCGAGCGACTTTTTCGTTTACGCGACTTGCCAGCTGCATTCTCGAACGTATTGCGGTCTGTGTCAGCCACTCGGAGCCGGTGCTGCTAGTGGGCGAAACTGGAGTGGGCAAAACCTCCTCCGTGCAATACTTAGCCGAGCGCACAGAGCACAAACTGGTGGCAATTAATATGAACAATCAATCGGATGTTTCTGATCTAGTAGGCGGCTTTAAGCCCGTCGAACTAAACTATGTGCTGGCCCCGTTGCGCTACGAGTTCGAACATCTGTTCTGTGAAACATTTAATGCCGACAAGAATCAACAGTTTCTGCGCATCTTTGCTACGCATTTTAACAATGGACGTCACAGCGTCATCATACGCTCCATGCTGAGTGTGAGCAGCAGCATGTTCAGCAAGCCGGAGCACAAGATGAATCCGTTGCTGCCGCGCTGGCAAACACTCCACGAGAAGCTGCAACGACTGCAAATGCAGCTGGACAAGAGCATTAATATATCCTTTGCTTTTATACCCGGTTCGCTGGTCAACAGCATCAGCAACGGCGATTGGGTGCTGCTGGATGAAATCAACTTGGCGTCGGCTGAGACACTGGAGTGCCTGTCCACCATACTGGAACCAGAGGGTTCGGTGGTGCTGCTGGAACGTGGCGATTTTATGCCCGTTAAACGACATCCTGATTTTCGCATATTTGCCTGCATGAATCCCAATACGGATATTGGCAAAAAGGATTTGCCCGTCGGCATTCGCAATCGCTTCACGGAATTCTTTGTGGATGAGCTGACCACAGATGCGGATTTGGGTTTGCTTGTGGGCGACTATCTGGCCAACACGGGCATTCAACGCAAATCGGTGCACAGCATCGTCCAGCTCTACAAATCGCTGCGACGCCTATCCGAGCTGCAGCTGAACGATGGCCTCGGCAATCGGCCCGTCTACTCGCTGCGTACGCTCTGCCGCAGTTTGCGCATTTGTGCCCGGAATCTGTGCGGCTCCATTGAGCGCAATCTTTACGAGAGTTTCTGCTTGAGTTTTCTCACCCAACTGGATCCGGAATCGCATCAACTGGTGCTGCTGCTCATACGCGATGCATTGCTGCACAATGCCAAAGCAGTGTTGAATCAATCGCTTCCCAAGCTGGGCGACAATTATCTGCAGTTCGAAGGCTATTGGGTGCAGAGTGGCAGTCTGGAGCTGCAGTCCTGCGAGCACTACATACTTACGGCCAGCGTCAAGAAGAATCTGCAGGATCTGGCGCGCATCATTTCCATTGGCAAGCTGCCCATTCTGCTGCAGGGTCCGACCAGCGCGGGCAAGACGAGTCTCATTGACTACGTCGCCCGGCGCAGCGGCAATCGTTGCCTGCGCATCAACAATCACGAGCACACGGATCTGCAGGAGTATATCGGCACCTATGCGGCCGATGTCAGTGGCAAGCTGAGCTTCCGCGAGGGCGTTCTGGTGCAGGCCATGCGACATGGCTATTGGATCATTCTGGATGAATTGAATTTGGCCTCAACGGACATTTTGGAGGCGCTCAATCGTGTGCTGGACGACAATCGCGAGCTGTACATTGCGGAGACCCAAACGCTGGTCAAGGCGCATCCCAACTTCATGCTCTTTGCCACACAGAATCCGCCGGGTCTTTATGGTGGCCGCAAGACGCTCTCGCGCGCCTTCAAGAATCGTTTCATTGAGCTGCACTTTGCTGATATACCGCGCACAGAGCTGGGGACTATATTGGAGCAGCGCTGCCTGATACCCGCCTCCTATGCCCGCAAGATGGTCCAGTGCATGACGCAGCTGCAGCAACATCGCAAGAACACCTCCAAGCAGGTGTTCACTCTCCGCGATCTCTTTCGCTGGGGCAATCGATATACGCTGGCGGACAAGGCGTTACAGCAGGACACCAAATACGATTGGAATCAGCATCTCATCGAGGAGGGCTATCTGGTGCTCTCCGCCAAGGTGCGCACCAGCGAGGAACTGCATCTAATTGAGCAGACCCTCTATGCGAACTTCAAGAAGCGCGTTGACCTCGAGCTGCTCTTCGATATTCACACCCAACGTGCAAGTTCGGCTGTCAGTCGCAACATTCTGGAGGCCATCCGCAACTTCAAGCAGCGTGGCGACATTGTCTGGACACGCAACATGACCCGCATGGCGGTGCTTACGGCCAAGGCGCTGCAGTTCGATGAGCCGGTGCTGCTGGTGGGTCCCACGGGCTGTGGCAAGACCACGGTCTGTCAGCTGCTGGCGAGCATTGCCGAAGTGCGTCTGCGCATCCTTAATTGTCACATGCACACGGAGGGTGCTGATTTCCTGGGCGGTCTGCGTCCCTGTCGTGGCCAGGACAACGCACAGTCGCAAAAGCTATTCGAATGGGCGGACGGGCCACTTATTTACGCCATGCAGGAGGGCTCCTATTTTATGGCCGATGAAATCTCGCTGGCCGAGGATTCGGTGCTGGAGCGGCTCAATTGCATACTGGAGCCGGAACGCAGTGTGCTGCTGGCCGAGAAGGGTGGCGTTGTGGAGGAGCAAACGGCAGCTACCGATGACAGCGAACACAATCTCAGCAAGGACTTTGTGGTGCAGGCCAAGACGGGCTTTCAGTTTCTGGCCACGATGAATCCGGGTGGTGATTTTGGCAAGAAGGAATTGTCGCCGGCGCTGCGCAATCGCTTCACGGAGATCTGGTGCCTGCCATCGGACAACAAAGCGGATCTCATTGAGATTGCGCACAATTGCATGCAACGTGGTGCCGATTCCAGTTCCAAATCCCTGAAGGATACGCATAAAATAGCTGAATATCTGGTGGAAATTGTGCTGTACATACGCGACTCCAACGAGAAGTTCAAGTTCTCTGTGCGCGACATACTCGCCTGGGCCAACTACATGGTCAGCAATGCTCACCTGACATTCGCGGAGCAGGCCATCTTTGGACTGGAGACGATCTTTCTGGATGCCCTCGAAATGCTGCCGCATGAATCACAGGCGCAAATCGAGACACTCAAGTCTGGAATCATTAACTATGCCATCAAACAGGCAGCTGCCATACTCGATGAACACTTTGAGCTGTCGCAGCTTGCCGAAAAACGTGGCCAGCAGGTGGAACTGGATGAGCAACGTTTTGGCATACGTCCCTTTTATATAGCTGTCAATCCGGAGCGCTTGACGCCCGCCAATGCGGACTTCCTGTTCGATGCGCCCACCACAAAACAAAATCTGTTTCGTCTGCTTTCCGCGCTGTCGCTGCAAAAGCCAGTGCTCCTGGAGGGTCCTCCGGGTGTGGGCAAGACATCCATTGTGGAGAGCATAGCGCATGCCATTGGCTATCAAATAGTGCGCATTAATCTGTGCGAGCACACGGATCTGGCCGATCTCTTTGGTACCGATCTGCCCGCCGAGGATAATCTGCTGGAGCGCGTCGAGGCGCAGAGTCAACTGGGCAGCTTTGTCTGGCGCGATGGTCCATTGCTGGCTGCTCTTAAGGCGCCCAACACTTGGATTCTGCTAGATGAGCTGAATCTGGCGCCACAGTCTGTGCTCGAGGGTCTCAATGCGGTGCTGGATCATCGTGGCGAGGTGTACATACCCGAGCTGAACAAGAGCTTCCAGCTAACGAACACCACGCGCATCTTCGCCTGCCAGAATCCGCTTAAACAAGGCGGCGGACGCAAAGGTTTGCCGCAATCCTTCCTCAATCGTTTTAACAAGGTCTATTTGCGTAAGCTGAGCACTGAGGATCTGCTGCACGTTGTGAACATTAAATACGCCTCCTATTTCGGGCAGCTCAAGGAACACTTTGCTAAACTGCTGCAGGCGGAGCAGCTGCCCAGTGGCAATCTCTTCGATCTCAAGCAGGGATCAGTGGATGGCGAACTTACCTTTGATTTGGCTGAACGTCTGGTGCGCTTCTCAGAGCAGCTGGATCGTGGTGTGGCCACCATGGAGTTTGGCTACAAGGGCGGCCCCTATGAGTTCAACTTACGTGACATTCTGCGCTGGTGTGATCTACTCCACAATCCGGCAACGGGCTACCTTATGCTGCCCACTGCCAGTGGCTTCCATGGCGCCTTCCAGGACTTTCTGCTCACGCTATACGAGCGCATGCAACTGGTCTACTATCAGCGGATGCGCTGTGACCAGGACAAGAGCTACATACGCAACGTGTTTGCGAGCGTTTTCAATTGTAATGCGGAGCAGCTGAACGCCATTGCCGAGGATGTCGCGCTCTACTGGACAGCCGACAAGATCTATCTGAACGATGTGGTGCTGCCGCGCGAACAGTTAGCTTTGGGAGCGGCAGCACAGCGCCAGGAACAGGCGCCACTGTTGCTGGGCAGTCAGCGACAGCAGCTCAAGCAAATTGTGGAGACGGTGCACATGGAGAAACCTTTGCTTCTGTGCGGTGCTACAGACAGCGGCAAAACCAAGCTGATCGATGCACTCTGCGTGCTCTCGAATCGCGTTTGCAACTCGGATAACATCGACGATTCCGTGACAGGCAGTTTTCAACAGGTAAATAACTGAGTTTTCTTTAAATCAGTCTAAATTAATTTAATTGTGTTCCCTGCTTAGATCGATCTCAATCGTCATCTGGAGGAGATTTATAAAAATGTTCAAGCCATGGTCTTTGCTGTGGCACAAAGAGCTTTTCTACAGCAAACGGAATCCGCTTTTGTGCAACAGCTGTGGAACACTTGGAGCAAGTACAATCAGTTGGTTAAACTGACCACAGGTGAGGGAGAAAGTGCCGATTTATTTATTTTTATATTTATTTTATTTTTATTTATTTCTATTTCACTCGTCAGAATCTTCTCGACACAGCGTTGCCGAAGAGTTGCAGCTGTTTGAGCAGCGTCTGATTGCCCTGGACGAGATTATCAACAAGCTCGCACAGACGCCACAAAAATGTCACGTTTCGCTCTTTAAGCAGCTGCCGCACAACAAATCGCAGCTTACCTTGCTTCAGGCCTACATCAAATCCGCAGATTCGCTGAACACAGGCGGCTCCTTTGAGTGGGTGGATTCGCGCATTGTTACATCTCTGAAATGCGGTCAGTACATCTTGCTGGAGCATGTGAATTTATGCTCGTCAGCTGTGCTGGATCGCCTAAATCCCGTGTTCGAGCCCAATGGCAGCCTTCTTATTGCCGAGAAGGGCATCAGCGCACAGGACAGCGCTGAGGTGGTCCGCAAAGCGCCCAATTTCCATGCTTTTCTCACCGTGGATCCCAAGAACGGAGAACTCTCGCGGGCCATGCGTAATCGTTGCGTGGAGCTGTCACTGTGCGTATCAAAGGATGCGTATACCGTGGACGACATGCGCGCCATTGTCCATGGCCAGGGCGTGCATCAGTTGGCGGCCATCGATTGCATGCTGGCCATACATCGAGGAATTACGCAGCTAACTGAATTCAATGGTTATACCATCTCCCACCTGACGCAGTTTGCCTTCCTTAGCGCTGCCTACAGACGCATCGGCTATGAACTAAAGCGCGCCATCTACGTGGCCGCCATGGAGGTTTATGTGTATGCGGCCAGCATGGATTTGATGGGATACGGTCTGTCCTACTATCAGAACAAGCTGCGTGAAGTGGTCCTGGCAGAAACGGAGACATTTATTGAGGATGCAGTGCAGCAGCCGGATTACCTAAGCGATGTCATATTACGCACAGATGAACTGAACGCTCTGACGCTGATCAAACTACAGGTCGCCCCCTTGAAGCTGCTGCTGCAGGCGTCCATTGTTGAGCAGGTGCCCAGGGAGCAGCTGGTGTCGTTGTTCCAGCCTATGGAAGCACTGGAGTTGAGTCAGCTGGATGTGCAGCAGCTCAGACGCTACCTCATATACATGGTGTACGAGGCGAGCGCCTTTGGGGATCTGAAAATGCGTCATCTCTACCTACAGCACTGCCTCCAGGATCAACCCGAACTGCAACAGTTGTCGCAAAGTCTTTACGACTGTCTGCTGCAGCAGGGCCAACATTTCCAGCAGGATCTAACTGATCTACCCTGGCATCGCAAACTCTTTCCACGCCTGCGTGATTATGCCACAGAGCCGCAGTCAACCAGAGCAGGTCCCGATGCTGCCCTGGCGCTCAGTGTCTCCCTCTTAGCTCAGCTGTTGCTGGACAAGATACCCAAGCGAGCTGTTACCCAACTGCAGGAATTGAATGCACTGCAATACTCGCAGGCTTTGTTGGAGAACAAAATAACGGACAAGTATAGCAATGATTTTCTAGGATCGCTGGCCAGTTTCCTGGACAACCTGCAGCAGTTGCTGCAGCACCGTTTTAGTGAAGCCAGCTTTGAGCTGTCCGAATATTGCGAGTTCCTAACCAAAATGAATTGGTTTAATCGCCTGCTGTCGACGGCACAGCTAAAACTACTGCAAAACAATGAACTGCATGCGCCGCTGATGCATAAACTTATGCTGCACTTCAAGTGGCTGGAGAAGCATCTAGTGTATGGTATAGCGGATGCCTGGCTAGAATTTCTTAATGAGCATGACGAACTGAGCGCAAGTCTGCAGGATCTGAGCTTCTATGTGCTGGACACAAAGCGTCCTCTGAATGTGTCCTGCAAGATTTATACCAAGCAATTTACACAATTCCAGCCTTACTATCTGGAACAGCAGGTAAGTGGGCAGAACTTAAATATTATAAATATATAATATAACAAATATTTAATATTTTTAGATAACGCTGCATGAGAAAACGTCGCAGTTGCAGCAGCTATTAAATGTGGTGCCTCAATATGGAAATATGGACAGTAAATTGTGGCTGCACAAATGGTTGGCCCTGCACTCGGATGAGGCACAGAAATGGCGCGCCTTTTTACGCACACACATCGCCAGCTGCCAGCTGAAGCAGTTCGAGCTGACCAGCGGCAACATGTCCAACTTGGAGTTGCAAACAGCGCTGCTTCAGCTGCAGTCGCAGTTGAAAGAACAACAGCAGCAACAGCAGCAGCAAATTGAACTCGAACTGGATATAGATATGGAACAAGTCAAGCAACAGCTATCAGCTGGCCAGGAAGAGCACCCAGATGAGCACGTGGTGGATTTGAATGCAGCTGAGCTCAAGTCGCATCAGCTGCTTTTGCCAACGTTGCGAGAATTCTACATGAATCGAGCAATGAGCCGAACGCTTCACACGGACTTCGACGACCAACTCAATCAACTCTACAGCGAACAGTTGCTGACTCTAAACGGACATCTCTGGCAGTGCCTCAACACGCTGAACAGCGATACACATCGCCACATAATGCTCGCTTGGCGTGAGCTATCCCAGGAACTGCAGCAGTTGCAGCAGCCGAAACAGTTAACGGCGCTGCTTCAGCAGCAACTTGGCGGCAGCAGCTGTTACAAAGCGCTACGCAGCTATCAGCGCCAATATCGCCAGGCGCTGCAATGTTATCAGCTGGAGAATTTGGCCACGCGCTTCGATTGCGCCCAGGTACCCGGCGAGACGGAGCTGCTGTGTCGCTACAGCTACCAGGGTGCGGGTCTAACAAATGCGCTGCTGGCGCTCGTTTGCCAGCCCAATGGACAGCTGCTGTCGGTGCCGCTTAGCGAGCTGCAGCCCTGGCGTCAGTCGCTTCAGCAGACGCGTCAGCTGCTCTGGCAGAATGACAAGCTGCTGAGCCGTCGTCACAGTCCGGAACTCAACAATCTGGAGCTGATGCAGCAGAGCGGCAAACAATTGCTACAGGAATTGGAATACGTAAAGCATGTGGAGCAGCAGCAGCAGCAGGAAAGCGATGCAGGCTTTGATAGCTGTGTGGTGGAACTGCAGCAGGTGCTGCAGCAATTGCAGTCCGAGGAGCAGCAGCAACAGCAGCAGCCCTTAAGCTCTGACTTTAATGCAGCGCTAGGCAACACGCTAATTGGCGCCCTGGAACTGTGCGTGCTGACGCATGCGCCCCTGATCGATCCCGTGGAGAAGAATCGCCTGAAGAATCTGTACATAGCAGAGGACATAGATTGCCTGCAGCACTTGAGCGCTGGCTACGATTTCATGAAGATCATTATGCGCTACAAGCACTTTGGCCAGCAAATCTACGAGCAGCTGCAGCAGTGTCTGCACGCAGCCCAACAGCAACAACAGCAGCTCAACCAAAAGCTGGCCCTACGTCCGGAGCAGTGTTTGTACGCCAGCCTGGCGCAGGATCTTTTGCATTTCCTCAAGTCCAATTGCGATTGTGCGACGTTGCAGAAATTGATTGCAAGCGTGAGAGAAAGTTGGCAGCACTTTGTGGGTCCCAAGGCGGCCAGCGAGACGCAGCTGCGTCGCGGCGCCGAGCTGCTCAGCAAGCTGGAGCTGTGGTTGGCCAATGCCCAGCGATTTGTGCATCACACGCTGGCGCGTTACGCCGCCTACTACCAGGACTTTGTCCAGCCCATCAAGTGTGCCGTTAATCAAATGCGTTTTGGTCTGGAGCAGCTGAAGCAGATCTTCACGCGTCTGCTGGTTGCGGGCAGCGCACCGGAGGCCATTCAACTGGAGCAGACCATCGCACAAATCGTACAGTTTCCCGCGCAGCGTCCGCTGGCCATCCGCAATGGCCATGTCTATGGACTGTTGGCCAAGCTGCCGCACAGCGAGCACGAATACTTTCGTTTGTTGAAGGCCAAGCTGAGCGAGTTGCGCAACTTTATCAGCATCGCCGCCAGCATTGATGAGACCATATTTGCTGCCTACGATGATGCGCTGAGCATTTGCAATAGCACCTGGCAGCAGGAGGAGCAGCGTCGCAAGGATCAGCGCGCCGAAGAGGAGTCGCTGTACAAGACAAAAACTCTGGGTGGCATCGAGGATGAGGAGCTGGTTGAATTGCAGGAGATTGAGCAGAATTTCCCCACGAACTTGGACGAAGACTTTGCTGAGTTTGTGGACGAGCCGACGCTGGAACAGGTGCTCAAGCTGGACAAGAAGGCGTCCACCAAGGCCAAGCTGGCGCAAATAGTCAACGAGCAGGATTACGTATTCCTGGCGCGTAACTTCATTGAGGTGATGAGCAGCCACACAACCGTCAGCTACAAGGAGCAGGCACAGCAGCAGGACAAACAGCTCCAGCTAATCCAGCCGTATCAGGCACGTCTGCAGGTCTTTGTGCAGTTGCACGGACACTACCGGACCGCGATGGGCGCCACGCTGGACGAGAGCGTCTACAATGCGCTCGCCTTTGCGCTGGCGCTGCAGCAGCGTCAACTCAAGGATCTGGAAATAGATGAGAACCAATCGACACAGGCCTACGACTACTACAAGGACTCGAACATAGCCGAAGTCAGTGGCTGCCTGAACGTAATGGAGCGCATCGAGAAGCGCGTGCTGGAGCAGCTGGAACTGTATCCGGAGCACGCCGGTCTGGCGGACATTAAGCTGGTCATCGCACGCATCCGCAAGCTGCCGGCGAACGCGTGCGTCGTCCGCTTCAATACGGGCTTCCAGCTGTTGCGCCAGAAACTGGCGCTCTGGAACGAGGTGGCGCATCGCAACAACAATCTGGTGGCCGAGGAGATCGAGGTGGCCGAGTTTGTGCAGCGCTGGACCAAGCTGGAGCTGCAGCATTGGCGCAACTGCCTCAACCAGACCGCCCAGCAGGTGGAACTGCACGCCTATCGCTATTGGTTCTTCATCTACAATCTGCTGCAGGCAGGCGCCGAGCTGCCCGACCTGACGCGCTCCCTGCGCCAGTTCGTGGAGGCTTCTGCCTATGGCGACTTCCATGTCCGACTGCAGCTGCTGCACGGCTTCGAGATGTATCTGCATAATGTGCAGCGCTCGGGCAAAGAGACGCAACTGCAGCTGCAGCCGTTGATCGCAGTGCTACACAATCTGCAGCTGTACTTTGGCCAGTTCGCCCAGGAGGTGGCGGAGACGGTGAAGGCGCGCCGTGCGCCCATCGAGAAGAAGCTGCGCGAGTTCGTCAAGATCCAGAGCTACAACAAGGATCTGAGCTACTTTAGCATGCGCAACAATGTGGCCAGTGTGCATCGCAATCTGAACAAGTTCCTCAAGGAGTATCGTCTGCTGCTCGAGCAAAAGATCAGCGAGGTGTTCCAGCCCAAAGACGCCACCGTCAAGGACTACAGCATGGATAAGACCAAACAGCGGCAAAAACTCCAACTCAATCAGCTGGACAGCAAACACTTTGTGGCCGAGCAGGAACTGCGCGACAAGTATCAGCTGCAGGAGCTGGCGACTGATTCCCTGCCCCTGCTGCAGCAGCTGGGCAAGCACTTTAGCACCGCACGCAACATTGTCCGCCAGACCCTCAACAATGCCAACTATGGCCCGCTGCTGGCTGAGCTGGAGGAACTGGTGGACGCGCAGCTGGAGCGTTGCGAGCATCTGCGCAACCTGAATGTGGATCGCAGCAAGGACCGACCGCAGCAGAAACTGCAGGCCAAGCAAATACTGCAACAGAAGCGCAAGGCGCTGATCGATCTCTTCAAGCTGCTCGCCCGCCTGGGCATGAGCTACAGAACGGGTCTCATGGAGCTGTCGCTGCGCGGCGAATTCGAGAACTTCCAGCTGCCGCCGTTCAGCATTAAGGCCATGTTGCCGCAGCTGCACAGCAGCTGGCGGCCGCTCAACCAGCAGCTGGACCTCTACTACATGAAGAGCGTGTTCAAGCTAAAGCTGCTGCAGAATATCATGCTGACGCCGCTGTCGGAGCTGGGACCGCCCAATATCGAGCGCATCAAAGGCTTCGCCGTCGATCTGTTCCTGCACGTGCAGCAGCAGCGCGAGCAGCTCTCCGGCGCCACGCAGCAGCTGCACGAGCTGCGCAACGCTTTGCAGCAGCTGCGTCAAGTGGCGGACATTGTGCTGCCAGCGGAGGCAACTCTCGAGCAGCTGAGCTTCGCGCGCAATGCGGACGAGTGTGTGCAGCTGAAGCACAAACTGTGCCAGATCCAGTACGTCTGCCAGCAGTGGCAGCTGCTGCTCAGCTGTGCGCCGCTCCAGGCGAGCAGCGAGCACAGCGTGCTGCTCCAGCGTGAAAGTCTGCCCAGGACTGAGCTGCTGGAACTGTGCGACCAAATCCTGCGCAGCAGTCGTACATTGCTGCAGGAACTGGAACGCGCTCAAACGGAGTTCCTGGACAGCAACAAGTTGCAGGAATATCAGCGCAGCTTCGAGAAGATCATGGCGTACATTAAGCAGGCGCTGGCCCATCTGGATGGCGGTCACGATGAACACTTGCCGCTGGCACAGCCGCTGCTGGCGCTGCGCGAGCAACTGGAGGGCAGCTCCGCCGTGGCTGCAGAAACAACGGAGCCCGTGGACCTGAGCAATGTGGATGCAGAGCTGGCCAACATAGCGCATGCTGTGCTGTTGGCACTGCAGAGGATCTACAAGCAGCATGGCAAGCTGGAGCAAACGGAAGGGGAGCAGGCATCCAACGATGAAGCGTTGAAGGAGCAACATCTGAAGCAGCATTTGACTGGCCAGTTAAATGCCACCTGGGAAATGTTGAGTTTGCCGCGTACTCTGTCCAAGCTGTCGAATGTGCTGCTGGTGCTAAAGCATGCCGATCCTAGCGAGGAGAAGCTGCTGTGCTTGCGTCGGGCGGTGGCGCTGCTGCCCGTGCTGCAGCAATATCAATTGCTGGCCGATTACATGCTGCTCCAGCAGCTGGCCACGCACAAGATCTCCGCCAAGATGCTGTCGATTATGTTGACCGCCTTCGTCGAGATTGGCAGCAAGGGCTTCTGTGTGCCGCCAGATCTGATGCAGGACGAGGAGGGGCAGTCCAAGCAGGACTCGAAGAATGGCGAGGGCTTCGGCCTGGAGGATGGCACCGGTGAGAACGATGCGTCGGATAAGATCGAGTCTGAGGATCAGCTGGATGATGCTAAGCGGCCGGAGGATCGCAAGGACGATGGCGACAAGGAGGAACCCGACTGTAAGGAAGAAAAGGGCATCGAAATGAGCGATGATTTCGATGCCAAAATGCAGGACGTGGAGAAGCCTGAGAATGAGGAGGACGACAGTGGCGAATCGGAAGATGAGGATGAGCTCAACAAGGAAATGGGCGAAACAGAAGAGGGCGCTGAGAAGCTGGACGAGCAGATCTGGGGTGACGATGAGGAAAAGCAGCCCGAAGAGGAGGAGCCCGATATGAATGAAGAGGATCAGGGCAAGGGCACCAAAGATGAGAAGGATGAGCATAACGATCTGGATACCAAGAACGATGCGGCTAAGGAGGATGGCAAGAATGAGCACGAGAAAGATGGACTCGATGCGACTAACGAGCCCAGCGGCGACGAGGATAAACGCAAGGAGCAGGCCAAGGATATTGAGGACATGAAGGAGCCCGAGCTCGACGAGGAGCAAACGAATGCCGTGCACAACGAACTCGAAGAGCCGCCAGAGCCCGAGGAAATGGACCTGGGCGACATGAACAACGTGGACGAGGGTCACGACAATGACGCCGACGAGCCAAACGATGAGAATCCCTTTGACATAGACGCCATGAAGGAGAACATGCAGCCGGCCGAGGAGCCAGAGCAGGAGGAGTCAACCGAAGAGCCGACCAAAGAGGATCAAGCTCAGTCGGATGACAGCGATTCCGAGGCTGATGAGGAGGGCACAGAAAAAGAACAGACCCAAAAGGGCAAGGATGAAGAAGACCCCGAGGCGGCTGCAGAGGAGGAGAAAGAAAACACTGAGCCGGAAACCCAAACCAGAGGCGATTTGGAGAAAGAGGAGGAACAGCCAGAGGAGACACCCGCAGAGCCAGAGCCACGAGAGGAGAAACCCGAGCAGCACACACAATCCAAGGACAAGTCCAGCAAGGAAGATAATGTGCAATCAATGCCCGATACCGAGCAGAACAGCTCGGCAGATCAGGTGCAACAGCAGCAACAGGACGAAGACATCAAACAGGACCAGAAGATGGACGAGCAAGAGACGGGCGAAGAAAAGGATGGCGTGGGACAGGCTGAAAACGATGTAAGTTTAGATTAACTGTAAGCTAGGAGATATATATTTAAAATTACCTTAAATTACAGACGAACGATGGCGGCCACCAAGGTGTAGCCGAGACCAAGGAAACTGTCTCCCAGGAGGAGCGCAAGAATGAGAAGCAAACGCAGGAGAAGCGCAAACAAGGACGTACTAATGAGGAACGCACACTGGGTAACTATTCAATTAATACTCTCCCAATCACTGTATTGACTAAACTTCCATTTTGTCTTCCCAGGCGAAGCGGAGCAAAACAAATTGAAGCAGCTGAAAACAATTGACCAAATCAAGGAGTCCAAGCAAAACGAAGGTGAGCAGCAGGATCAAACGGAGGAGAACGTCGAGGCGGAGGAATATCAGCATGTCAAGGATCCAAAGAACAGCGATAAAACAACCCTGGACAATGCCACGGAGGAGCAATCCAAGCAAATCAAACACCAAGAGGACGAAGAGCCCAAAGAGGATGAAAATGCAGATGCCGAAAATGCAGATGAGCTGATGGCCGACGAAGAACCGAATGCAAATACCGAGGAGGATGCACAACTCGAGCAGCTTAGCTCAGAGAAAACAGACCAAAAGTCAGACAAACCCTCGAAAACGGAGCAGACAAAGGAACGCCTGGAAACGCCCGAGCAAATGGAAATCGAGGGCGAAGTGGTGGCCACAATGACAGTGCCACGGAGCGCTGAGACCACAGCGCACAGCAAGTAATGCCGACTAAAAACAAATTATATTCAATTTATATTTACCTTTGTACTTCATTTACGTTTGCAGCACGGAGCTTCTACTGGACAAGAGCACCCTGGCGCAGGATCTAAGCACAGCCGAGCAGATTGAGCTACGTCAAATGTATCAGCAACAGTTGACCAGTGGCAACACCGTAAGTAGAATTTAGACTAGCCTCGCAGCCAAGTGCTAATCACTCTCATTCTCAACAGATTCTGCCGCAACATGAGGATTATGAGAGCTGGTCGAGCATTTCCAATCGCATGACGCAAAATGCACGTGAGCTGTGCGAACAGTTGCGTCTGATCTTGGAGCCCACCAAGTGCACGCGCCTCAAGGGTGACTACCGCACGGGTCGCCGCATCGACATGAAGAAGATCATACCGTATATAGCGTCGCAGTTCCGCAAGGACAAAATTTGGCTTCGTCGCACAAAGCCGGCACAGCGTGACTATAAAATAACCATTGCCATTGACGATTCCAAGTCGATGCATCACAACAATTCCAAGACGCTGACACTCGAGGCCATCTCGCTGGTGTCGCAGGCGTTGACGCTGCTGGAAAGTGGCCGCCTGAGTATTGTTTCCTTTGGCGAAGCGCCGCAAATCATCCTCAATCATACCGAACAGTTTGATGGACCGCGTTTGGTGAGCGCACTCAATTTTGCTCAGGATAAAACCAAAATTGCGGGTCTACTCGACTTTATACGCACCGTGAACATCGAGGAGAGCGGCTTGGGCGGTGACAATGGTCTGTTCGAGAATTTGCTGCTCGTCTTGAGCGATGGTCGCAACATATTCAGTGAGGGCAATCAGAAGGTCAAGAATGCCATTAAATTGGCACGCCTGCAGCGCATATTCCTCGTTTACATTATCATTGATAATCCGGATAATAAGGTATGCTATTTGTGCTTACAATTAACTTTTCATTATCTTAATTAATATGTTTTATGCTTACAGAATTCGATACTGGACATACAGCACGTCGAGGTGAACGCTGATGGATCGGTCAAAATCAATTCATATTTGGACAGTTTTCCTTTTCCATATTATGTGATTGTGCGTGACTTGAATCAGCTGCCACTGGTGCTCAGCGAGGCCATGAGACAATGGTTTGAATTAGTCAATAGTGAATAATAATAATAATTTGTACATAGTAGGTATTTTGGCTGCATTTGAGCCTAAATACTAATTTGACCAACTTGTTAACTCAACTTTAGAATTAAGTAAAAAATATTACTTTCATACTTTTGAATAAGCTGAAATGTCCTATTTAGTTTAAATTGAATCGGAATATATTTTTTAATATATTCACGTTCACTTTGTTTGAGAAACTAACTTTGTCTTTACAATTTGATCTTTATTTTGTTCTGGCGCACTTTAGTCGTAAATTGATCAATGACTTTGTATACTGTATATAAATATATATGATTGACTTATTTACATGCAATTTGGAACGTTCGTTTGATAAAATTGTTAGTGTTGTGTTTATATTAATGCAATACTACCTGCAACTCAAAAGGATATTCCTTTGAGTTAAGGCTTTGTCTGAATAGCTGCGTATGCTGCCAAGCCACGTCGCCTTTGCCGCCGCTTAACTTGGCCACAACCTGGAACTCACTGGCGTTTTCGATGCACTTGTTGCCGTCACTGGTTTCGACGCTCACGTCTATTTTGCCGTCGCCAAAGGTTTTCGTTTCGAAAATAAGCTTATACGATTTAACCTTTAGATTTGAATTGCTTAAATTAAATTTCCAAATGATTTCAGCGTTGTCCGTGTCCTCTGTAATACGGGATTTTAAATGAGTGAGAATTATAAGGAGTTGTTATTTTTTTAGGGAAACCTACCTACGCGCGCCAAATAGGTCATTTTCCAATCACGTTCCACCTTGCGAAAAATGTTCTTCGATGCGAACTGCGCACTTTGCCAGGTTTTGTAGGTTTCGAGAATGTTCAAACGTTCGCCATCTATTAAAAGAAAGTAATCGGTCATCAGCATAACTGATATGTCAGTTTTTGTCTCTACTCTATCAGACCTTTGGTATATCGCTCGTACGTATCGCTGGCGCAGCTGTAACGTAGATTTAGCTGACGCCGTTCGAGTTCGCTGTCATTTGGCGTGAATACGAAAATCTGCAATTAAATATTGCACAGATCGTGCGATTTGTATTAGACAAAGACAATTAACGGCGCGGTTGACTCACATTGGTGAATGTGTGCTCGCCACGCGACTGTCGCCACGACAAGCTGCCCGAGCTCCTGCCCTTCAGTTCGCTCTCCGTCGGTGTGCTGCGTAATAAAGAACAGCTTTAGGCTACAACAGCAGCAACAATAATAATAATAATCAATGATTTATTTAATACATACCGTTCCAGGGTCATTGCGATGACCTCGTACATGTTGCGCTGGCTGAGAAACTTTTTGCGTTCGGCGCTGACAAATTGCTGCCGTTTATTTCTAATCACATTCAGCGTTTCGATCAGCTCCTTTTCGGTGCACAGCCTGCGCTGCTGCAGTATTTGCTGATGGTTGTTGGTATAGCGCCAGGTCACGTCCTGGGCATCGTCCCGGGAATATGCAAAGACGTAGTCAATGCTGCGCTTCCAGCCGTGCTGATACATCAGCGGCGAGTCGACCACATTGTCCGAGGGGTCGACGTGCAGCCAGCGCATTTGCGTCTCCGAATAGACTTCGGTCCATACGTGATCGAAGTGGGAGTGCACCAGACGTGCGTCGTAGTCTAGACAGCGGCACAGGAATGTAAAGCAATTGGCGTATTCACCGCAGCGTCCCTTGCGCGACACCAGCAGCTGCGAAATGTCGTTGTAGCGATAGAACTTGGTCTCTTGGCCACAGCAAACGGTCACCTCGACGCGCACATCGCCCTCGGTTTGTGTGCGACGCAATTTGCCGTCTTCGCTGCCGCACACTTGGCACGGTATATTATTGACCCACTCGAAAAACTGCGTATTAAACCAATTGACCAGTTCAACTAGCAACAGATCGCGTATGCACGGCTCCTTCTCTTGGCACTCGCCCGAAGCAATTAGATCCTGCATGGCAACAAGCTTCATGCTGGCGCTCGACGTAAGCTCGTCGACGGGGATGAGGCTACGCCCGCTGGCCAGCAGTGCCTCGTCCTCATACTGCATGACCGCATCGCTGTACAGCTCCAGTGATTGCAGAAAACGATTGGGAGTGCGCTGAAAATCCAGATGAGTTGTTGACAATGCTTTAAGTGGGATTTGTGGGTACTTACCAGGAGGCGTGGAAAGGCAATGCGTTGTCTGTAGGGCACTGAAGGCTGTATAAACAAAGGTGTTGCGCAGGCGACTGGCATTTCGGGCCGTGTTGTTGTCACAGGTTTTGCATGGGCATTAATTGGACCTGAATTGGACAATTTCAGTTAAATGATTTAGTTAAGCATGCGCTTTTACTCACTTTTTGGCATTGAACCGTTTAGCCACGCCTCGCGGCGCTTGCTTAAGGCGTCTCGGTATTTTTGTATTTGTTGCAGCGGCACCTCGTTGGGCAGCGTGTACGCGTTGGCGCTTGGCGTGCGTTTGAAGCCGATTGCATTGAGCAAACGCTCGCTGCCTGTCAGCGAGAGCAGCTTCTCCTTGATCGCTTTGTTCTCCAGGCGAATGGTGCGAAACTTGAGGTTATTCGGCTGGCTGAGCACATTCTCCAGCAGCACGAGCAATATGCGCGCCGCCTCGAGGTACTCTTGCTGCTGCTTCTCTGTGGACGCTGTTAGCTGTGGCTCGATCAGCTCCACGCACTTTAAATCAATGTCAACCATGTTGATGAACGCCCGGCGCTATCAAATAAGTCGCAAATGCCGCTATCGTGGGGTGGTGTTGTGGGTGCTAGACCGCCAGACTAGAGATGAGCGATGGTTACGAAAAATATATCGCATGCGCGCCACTTATTGATTAAATTGATCTAATTAAGAGATTTTTTATTGCACATTTGAGCCACTGAAAATCAAGCAAAATACAACAACAAGCGCTCAGCGGCTTGGAGCAGCTGTTGCGGACTATCGCTTATCGATAATATGTTTTTGTATTTTTTTTTGGCATTTTGCATTTAGGTAATTTTTGTAGTATTTTTTGATGTTTTCAAAAAGAGTGGCAGCGCCGCGGACTCGGCGAATTTCAACCACTTTTGAAAAAAGTAGGCGTCGTTTCAATTGTGAAGCGTCAGTCATTGTGCAAAGTTTGCGCAGCGGTAAATTCAGAGAATCTGAACAAAAAAAAAACTTCATTCGTCTCTTATATTTCCTTAAAAGGTAATAAATTCAGCTTTTCTTTGTGCGTGTGCGTTGTGTGCCCGTCTGGCTGAGTTTACGCTCAAGTCTGGGGAGCGCAGCGGCATCAGTCGTAAATCGGTTGGCGATTTGAGTGTACATACTTGGCGTGTCTCGTCTTTTTTCTTCCATTGCAGAAACCAAGACCAATCAACAGCATAATGTGTGATGAAGAGGTTGCCGCTTTGGTTGTCGATAACGGTTCCGGCATGTGCAAAGCCGGCTTTGCCGGCGATGACGCACCACGTGCCGTTTTCCCATCGATTGTCGGCCGTCCGCGCCATCAGGGTGTGATGGTTGGCATGGGCCAGAAGGACTCATATGTGGGCGATGAGGCGCAGTCGAAGCGTGGTATCCTTACACTCAAATACCCCATTGAGCACGGCATCGTGACCAACTGGGATGACATGGAGAAGATTTGGCATCACACCTTCTACAATGAGCTGCGCGTGGCGCCCGAGGAGCATCCCGTCCTGCTGACCGAGGCTCCGCTCAATCCCAAGGCCAATCGCGAGAAGATGACCCAAATCATGTTCGAGACCTTCAACACGCCGGCCATGTACGTTGCCATTCAGGCTGTGCTGTCCCTGTACGCCTCCGGTCGTACCACAGGTATCGTTTTGGATTCCGGCGACGGTGTCACCCACACCGTGCCCATCTATGAGGGCTACGCCTTGCCACACGCCATCTTGCGTCTGGACTTGGCCGGTCGCGATTTGACCGACTATCTGATGAAGATCCTGACTGAGCGTGGCTATTCGTTCACCACCACCGCCGAGCGTGAAATTGTGCGCGACATCAAGGAAAAGCTGTGCTATGTTGCTCTCGATTTCGAGCAGGAAATGGCCACAGCCGCTTCCAGCTCATCGCTGGAGAAATCCTATGAGCTGCCCGACGGACAGGTCATCACCATTGGCAACGAGCGTTTCCGTTGCCCCGAGTCGCTGTTCCAGCCCTCGTTCCTGGGCATGGAGGCATGTGGCATTCATGAGACTACCTACAATTCGATTATGAAGTGCGATGTCGATATCCGTAAGGATCTTTATGCCAACACTGTGCTGTCCGGTGGCACCACAATGTATCCAGGCATTGCCGACCGTATGCAGAAGGAGATTACTGCTCTGGCTCCGTCCACCATGAAAATTAAGATTGTAGCGCCACCAGAGCGCAAGTACTCCGTCTGGATCGGTGGCTCCATTTTGGCCTCCCTCTCCACGTTCCAACAGATGTGGATTTCGAAGCAAGAGTACGATGAGTCTGGACCATCCATTGTTCATCGCAAGTGCTTCTAAGCGTTTGCGCCTGACGCTGGGCGTGGTCCTGTCTGTGCGACGCCTCATACTCAAAAAATGAAAAATGAAAAACAACTTCCATTGAAACTTCCTTTGTTTCATATTAGGATAGGGTAGATAACAAAGAACAATCGTAAGGGTGCAGCACACACAGGCCGGGCAACAGGAAAATGATGATGAAGATGAAGAAGATGATGAACAGCAACAACAACAAGAACAAAGATAAACTACGATTTTTTTGTAACACTTTTATACAAAATCATAGCACATACGCACATATTACACATAAGCAATTAGCATATTTTGTGTTCTATCGAAATTCACGAGTTCATGCGCACATTGGTATTATTAAAAATATTCATATTCGGCATTAAACATTCCCAAGCATTCCTACAAATATATATATATATATTATGTATTACACGTACCCAAGACAAAAAAATACGAAAGAAAACTTAAAAAAAGTATTTGTAACCGCTTCGAAAAACAAAAAATATAATAAAAAGCGATGAAGAACTGAAAATGGCTAAAAGCGACTTTTATTATTGTTTATTCATTATGGTTTTTGAACTTGTTTCTGTTCGTTGCATATTTGGTTTGTATGCATATTTGGTATGACTAAGGCTTAATCTCATGGAAATGAAGTTTGTCATCGCGCGGGCGTCGCGATAAGTCGCTTAATAATAATATGCTTGCCATAAGGCCAAAGACTTTTGTATTCTGACCAAAATCAACACAAGCATTCATTTTGAAAGGAAGTGTTTGATAAACAAATTTTTTTTTTGTTTTTATACCCTGCAGAGCGCATTTCACTATGTCTACGAATGTGTAACGTTTACCAGGAAACTTCTTCGATCATATAAAGTATATATTCTTGGTAAGTATTAACAACTGTTGCGATAAAGCCATATCTATTTGATTTGTCATTTTGTATTAAAGCTAACTTCATGAAATTTGGCATATTTCTTTGTTTTTGCTGTAGGCAAAGCATATGTCGAAATCAGCCATATAGGATGACTATATCATATAGCTGCCATAGGAACTATCGCTGAAAAATAAGTTTTTGTATGGAATACTTTTCTGTTTTTTGAAGACACTCAATTCAAACTTGCCAAATACATGTTTTTGAATTTTCTTAACATATCTGCAAACTTTCATCAACATTGGTTTTTTATAATATATAGCTCCCATAGGAACAATCAATAGAAAGTACATTTTTGTATGGAAAACTTTTTAGTTTTTGAAGATATTCCAGCCAAAGTCTGTAATCTAAAAAGTTTCTATAATCCCAACAAATCTCTTAAATATTATGAAAGTCATAGGAAAAAATGTCAGAGAGTGTAGTTTTTGAAAGCAGTTTTGTTTGCAAGGGTATTTAAATCTTCGGCTATTCGACGCAGGCCAATCGTCCACGACTTTCTTATTCTTTGCAGTCACTTCTGTAGTGGCACATGCGGGATATGACGATCCGTTTGCGGCTACCCCCGGTTGGACTTATCAGCGCAGCGATACCAACAGTTGATTGATTGGAAACGACGACGAAAACAGCTGTTGGCTCAGCCGTTTACCTTATAAGGCAACATAATAGTCCGGCAAAATACAGATACGTACGTGTTTGTACGTGCGTGTCTGGCTGTGCAATTGTTGTATCATGTGCTTTGAAGTTTTATGCCCGAATTAATCAATGACTGCGAAAGCAGAAACAATAGTGAGCAATAGTCGGTGCTCCGCTCGACTGAGTCAGCCACAAAACGTTTGGAAAACGGAATCGTCATCAAGTGGCATTGTGTTCTGTGTGTGTGTGTGCCGGACCACTTACGGGGGGTGCACACACACACACACACATTTAAGAACACATAGACAATGTCAGGGGAGCGCACAACAAAAAAAAAGAAAAAAAAATAACACACAGACGACATTTTAGGCAGGGCTTTGAATGCGTTTGTTTTGGTTCAGAAACTCGCATTGACCAAAATTCAATCAGCAATTGACCAGTTTTGGACCTCACACGCCCATTTTTGGCGCTGTTGCTATTTTGAAGATCAAAAGCGGTTGCCTTTTAAAAAATACATATATGTATATATGTTTGCTTTATTATATCATCATGTTGTCAAATTGTTGCATATATATATAGAATTTTTACACATTGTTTTTTTCGTAGTATATAGCTCAAAAGTATTTCATATATAGTTGTGTGTGTGTTTATAGAAATTATTATTTACGGCAATCGTTATACTTATGTTTTTCTTTTTATACTTTTTGACACGCCCTCAAATTGTTCTGGTGTTCCAATAAATTGTTTACATATATATATTTTTAAATATTTTATGAGAGTTTTCTAATTACAAATGCAAATATTTTCATTTCAGATAAGTTTTTTTTAAGATCTTCATAATTTAACTCTTTATGGCGGGGTCTTCAACAAATTGTATTAATAAATTCAGAAATGTTTTTTCTACTTATTTTGATTACAGTTACTTTTAATGTTATTGTTATTTTGTTTGTGCATTATAAGTAGAAGCCGAACTTATAGTGGAAAGCATTTGAATACATACTAGAGATAAGAACACATAAATACTAAGGTTAGCATTATAAAATCAGCCTTCAACTCATGCTTTCGTGGTTAAAATGTACGTTCTTTAGGTATTCTAAATTATTATTGGGATTATAATGTATTACAGCAGTTTCTTTGTTTTTATTGCACTTCGTTAAAAAACTGAAATAAAAAACAAACAAAAAAATAGACAAACCCTCAAAGATCTGAGTGATACTCACCAAAAGATAAATAAATGATAAAAGGTAAAAACTAAATGTGCTGAAAAATCAAAAATCAAATCGTAGCAATGAATATTTTTTAGATACATGAAACGTTTGATTGGTTTTTTGTTTTTTTTTTGTTTTTATAAATTACGATAATAAGATTTATTTTGATGTTTTTGTTCTAAATGTACATGGGTTCGTGTGTGTTTGTGTGTGTGTATATTTTTAAATATATAATTTAATGGTTAAAAATTACAATTAAAATTTATAACATTAATATTATGGAGTTTACTTTATTGCATTGCATTATTAATGTTTACTTTCTTGCTAGCACTTTTCTTCTGGTATTTTGTTTTGTTATACTCTTTTTTTCTTATGCGTTTTACGATTATATGATAAAGATAAAGCATATATGTCGTTGATTATGTTGAGTGTGTATATGTTTGTGTGTGTGTGTGTGTGTGTGTATGTTTGTTTTGAATATAAGGTAAGACACGTAATGTTTTAACTAAAAGCATATAAATATATAAGTATTTAAATATCGTTTATAATGGCTATAAAACTAAAAAGAAAAATATGCATATATATATGAAGATCCTATATAAACTGTGACTTTATGCGTTTCGTGTATAAATATATATATATATATATATGTATATGTATGTATGTGCATATGATTAGTAATACATCTGATTCATATATATATATGCACTATATACATATTAATCAGCGCCTTTTGTTGCATGCAAATCATCATAAATCATGTTGCACAGAACTTAAGTTATACATACACATAAGTATACATATACATACATTTGTACATGTGTATATATGCAAGTACATGTGTTTTTTTTGACAACAGAAAACGGCTTGCAATCAAAAATGCAAATAGAATTATTACACATATACTTTCATTCTTAGCACACTGCAATCTTCCTGCCTTCCTAAACACTAAAATTTGCACGCCTTAAACGCTAATAACATGTAATTTTCTTTTATATATATATATATGTATATGTATATATATGTTGATACCTAGACATACACTCTGCCCCAGTTGTAGCATGGGATTACATATTTGCCTTTTGTTGTTTTTGCTGATGTTTTTGTTTTTTTTTATACTGCTATAGAAAATGTGTGCAAAACTGAAGTAGGTAACTAAATAAGAATTGTCCGTGTTGGGTTGCTGTCCGGCGCATTTTTGTTGCATTATGCTTCGCTTTTCTTGGTGTTGTTGCTCGGGTCCGCTTGGCCGGCAGCAGCGCCGGGCGCCACCTTGTTGCAGCTGCCGCGTTTGCCAGCGGGCGCATAAAGCATTTATCAGTAAGCCTGCGCCTCCTTATAGTCACTCTGATCGGATGTGTAGAAGTCCTCGAGCTTCCACTGCAGCGTCTCGAATGTAGGTCTGCGCATCGGATCCTTGTGCCAGCACTCGAGCATTATCTCATACAGCCGCTGCTCACAGTTGGGCGGCATCGGCATGCGATAGCCATGCTCCACCTGGGTTAATACTTCGGCGTTGGTCATGCCTGCCAAAAGAAAACCGCACACACGTTAAGTCAAACAACTAACCAAGGTGTTAATCTCTATTATACCTGGATAGGGTATGCGTCCGTAGGTGACCAGTTCGGTGAGTAAAATGCCAAAGCTCCACACGTCCGATTTAATGGAGAATTTACTGTAATTGGCCGCCTCGGGCGCTGTCCATTTGATGGGGAAGCGGGCGCCAACGCGTGCCTCGTATTCATCCTCCTTGATGAGTCTGTTAAGTAAATAAAATTATAGTTATTGAAATGCTCTTGTCTCTGTTTCTGTTTATATATGTATACAGTAGTTGCTTTGTATTCAGTACTTACCGTGCCAGACCAAAATCGGCAATCTTTACGATATTCCCATCGCCGACGAGCACATTACGCGCCGCCAAATCTCTGTGTATATAGTTCTGTGACTCCAAAAATGCCATGCCAGCGGCTATTTGGGCAGCCATATCGATCAGCGTTTGCATTTTGATACTACGACATTTGCCTGCAATTGCTAAAAGATGTTAAAAAAAAACGCATTCATCAGAAAAATGACATGGCAGATGATTGAAGCGGTGGCCATAGCGAACGATCAATGAAAAATGTTTGCAACAATTGTCGAAATGTTAATAAAAAGCGTTTTGATTATTATGCTTTAGTATACCTTGCAGATATTCCAAGAGGGAGCCGTGCTTCATCAGCTCTGTGATAATGTAGATGGGCTCCTCGACGGTGCAGACCGCATAAAGCTGTATGAGCTTGGTGTGACGCAGTTTCTTCATGATTTGAGCCTCGGCCAAGAAGTCCTTGGGATCCATGGTGCCTGTAAGGTGTAATATAAGGAATTAATGAGTGTGACCATAAAAAACAGAAGCTTATCTATATCTTTACTTTACTTTCCACTTCAAAACAATATTGAAACTTATCAGGCAAAACTTTACTATCACAAACTTACCAGACTTGAGAGTTTTAATAGCCACGGGCGTTGTATTGTTCCACAGGCCCTCCCAGACATCGCCGAACTGGCCGGAGCCGAGTTTGCGGACGAATTTCAAAGAAGTTCTGTCAATTTCCCATTGATCGCGAGTTCGATGTGAGAGGCCCTCGGTGACAGGTTTTTCAATCTGCGAGCGAAAACAAATCAATTAGCAAGTGTTCAATGTAATACTAAATGCAGTGTTTAAAGGAGCTGTTTATTTATATATTATGTGTGTGCTTTTAGGCTCGATTCAATGATTGTGCCAATTGAGAGTTGGTTAAATGTTGCATACATTTAGGCATTATGTACAAATTGGTTTGTCGCATTTGGTTGTTGGTTTTGTTTTTGCGGTGTGCGGAGTATTTTAAAGAGTAATTATTAACGTTGTAATTTGGTCATTAATTGTTTGGCCTTAAACCAAAGTCAAAGTGCAACTAGTTTGTAGTCGGTTAATTAAATTTGCTATTGTTTGTTAGCGTGTTTGTTTTTAGCCAAGTCGCTGACTCATCGCATCGAGCGCTGCAAATTTGAAAGTGCATTAGTTGAAATTTGTGGCATGCCCTTCACAAAGTTTTGTTTTTTTGCATAAATTAGACACGCCATTTGGCAGTTGCACTAAATAAAAGCATATAGTACATATATACACGCCATGATGCAATATATTTAATTAAAAAGTTTGCAATTTTCTCTATACTTTGAAATAACCCTGCAAGTAGTTGAAGCACATTATTCAAAAGTTGAGACATGGGTAACGATTAGAAATATATGTACAAGGTGGTTTTCTAGGGTATGTTGTTACTATAATTTACACACAAGTTTTGGCGCAGGGTAAATATATATTTGAAGGTTTAAATACTGAGCGCATGTGAAGCTTTAAAGCATTTAATATATATATATATATAAATAAGTTAATTACATAAGCATCTATAATATCTATAATTTAAGTTGACTCTTTATATAATCTATGATTAAATTCATCATAGAAGTATTTTATAACTGTCATTTATTTTAAATAATTTGTTTTGGGAACTCTTTCCGAATCTAATTGCACTTTGTTCTTTGGCTATTCGTGAATTAAATGAAATGAATGGGTTTGTTTTTAGTTTAAAGTTTATTGGCGTGACTGTGGTTTTTTGGCAGTGGCAAATACACACTCACACACACACGCATACACACTTACGCACACATTAACGTTATGTTTAAGTACAAAATCCTACCTCAAAAATACCCGAAAATGAATTTGTCTTTTATTTGTTAGTATTCGGTATTTTTTTTTTTTTTTGGTAATTTCGTTTGTTAGTACATTAAACAAAGAAAAATACAAAAGAAAAACAATATTTTAAAATCGGTTTTCGTTAAGTATACGTAAATAATGAGAAATCATAATGAAAATGTTAATGTAAATGTAAATGTAAATGTAATGTTAATGTTAAGCGCGACAGCAAGACGTAATGTTAAATGCATGTTAAGTGCATGTCAAATGCAAGTACGAATAAACAATAAGTTATACCATGAATGTAGCAAATAAAAAATGGAATAGTTTCGACCTACCTGTACACAAGGTTTGCAGAGATTAACGCACAGGCCATCCGAATCCTTGGAATAGTGCTCGACAAGCTCTTGTAGGGTTCTAATTAAAAAATGGGCAGAGTATTAATTAAGCGAAATGGATAGAGTATTGATTGGCTTACCTGAATGTTGTGCGTCTGGCAATGAAGAAGCCGCCCTCATCCAATTGTCTGATGCGGTAATGCTTAACAGTATCGCCATCGCGCACTGCAAAATGCAATTAGAAATATGTATAAGTAAATGCATTTAAATTATTATTAATTCATAAAAGTGTTATAGCATTACGTATGCCTTTTATGGCACCCACCTGATAGCGAGTAGTCATTGTGACGACTCTCGGAATCGCGTATTAAAAATGCGCCGTGCTCGTTCTCCGGCAGTAGCAATTTTTTCTCAGCCTCAATGCGTTTGATTTTGCGGAAGTACCAACTGTAATTACAATTAAAAACAAAAAGCGAATAAATAAAAAGGAAAAGGAAATTGTCGTTAGTGAAATATGTAAATACATTTATATATAAAAATGTTAAACGCTAGCCATAAATTTGTAGGCTTTATTAAGGAAACTGGCAAAGCGAGGCTAAAAAAAAATAATGTCAATCAGGAGGTGCGTGCGTGGGAGCCACGCCCCTTCCCCTTTCTTTGCCCCTTTTTGCCACACACGAAGCTGCTGTTTAGAGTGCTATCAAGTAATTTTACAACTGTATAATAATAACTATATATCAACCCGGTTAAAACGTGTTTAATTCTATTTTTGCTTTTAATATTTTTATTTATATACATATTATATTTTTTCATTTTAATTTGCGCGTAATTAAATTATTATGCAATTAGTTTAATCTGAGACGTGCACAATTTATTTAAATTACACTTTTTTCTTTATCAATTATTAAACAATTTTTTTGTTTGCTAAAATTTGCAAATGTTTGCAATTTATGCACCACTTGGTTTTTTTTTTAGCGACAAATTTATTTTATTTATGCATTTTTATGAATTCACTTAAAATTGCGCTTCCGAATCGAAAACTGCGGAACTTGTCCAAGTAGTTTATTTTTATTGTTTCTAATATTTATGTGCGCTATTTCAGAGTTAAATTTATTTGAAAACTAAGCAAAATTGTTTACTTTATGTGTATGATATATTAGCTTAGTTATGCGGTCATATCTATAAGTATCTTAAATATTCCATCTTGAACAGAGTTTGTTTACTATTTAAGCAAACTCTTTAAACATCTTTATAAGCTCTGCTCAATTGATTTGTTAAAGTGACTGTCAAATGTAGTTTGGCTGGCATTAACATTGACCTTAATAGAGTGTAAGAAAAAAAAGAGATAACTGCTATTGTTGTTCAATTCTCCTCACATCTCTTTCCCTATTACCTTTTAAGCAACTGTAGTTGCAATTAAACTGTGTGTGTGAAAGAGATTTTTTTGTTTGTTATATAACCGAAGCGAACCGAATCGAAACGAGACCAAATCACATTTTTGAAGTTCGTGACAACAGAGAGAAAAGATGACAAAAGCTTGGGCAAAATGTGCCATATCATAAAAATGCATGTAAAATGTGTTGTAAAAAAGATACACACACACAGATAAACATATATATGAGCTGTGTATCTCGTAGATGCATTGCAATAAGTGAGACACACATTTGCATATATTTCAGTATTATAACACACATAAATGTGTAAATATAGTCAACTTTTATGTGGGTTATGTAGAAACGAAGCCATTTGCGATCTTTTGTCTAAACATTGAAATGCGGCTTTTTATGCGCCCCTCACGATTTCGAGATGGCGTCAATGCGATAAAGGAAACTCATCAGCAGCAACAGCAACAGCAGCAACAGCAGCAGCAGCAGCAGCAACGCAAAACATTTTCCGGACGTAGAAAACTTTTCATTTCAATGGATGCGACAGCCACAACAACAACAACGACAACGAGCCTCGACAGCTGGGGGCGTGTTAAGTCTTGAAACGTGGCAAAAACAAAAAGTGAAAATAAAAATTTTTGTGCACAAGGACATGCCCACACACACACATATATATATGTATATGTTTGTGTGTGATGACAGCATTTGTTGGACTCTTGTGCATGCGCTGGCATAACCCGGAATGCCCAAACCACACAGATAAAGTCCCAAACCCACAGAAAAACATTTGCATAAAAAAGAACTTCCAACCGATGCTGGCACCTGGGGGTCCAAAGTGAGCCCAGGTGAGTGGACAGCGTGGCCTAGCTCCAAACTGCCAGTTATGGTTGAACTTAAGTGGGGTTTGCTTCAACAAAGAAGCTGATTACAGCGAAAACAACAGCTTAATAATATAGTTGAAAAACTCGATAAGAATAGTGATCAATGTAAGGGCAGCTAAAGAATTGATTATCCTTTTATGTTGTTGGTTTAAAATATATAATAAGATAGTTATCGAATACATTATCTATACTATCTATAAATTATACCAAAATTCTTTGTTCTGTGTTGTGTATGTAAGATTGACTATTAGACTATTCTAGCTAGTTATACCCAGTTAATGCCGGCACAGTTACGCGGTATATAAAACATGCACAGCAAATGGGCAAAGACAGGATGGGATGCGATTCTAGATGGGGCTTCATGGCCAGCACACATGCACAGCTCGCAAATGCCATTTGCCAGTTCTATTGAATTTCACTTTGGCTTGGCTTAGAATGCAAACAGACACTGTGGAGGACACTGGCATCCCGCGTGGTGGAGAGGACGGCGCTGGGAACAAGTTGGAGTTGGAGTTGAGTGCGTGTTTTTATTCAACTCTTTTTTCTACTCTTTTTTTTTTGTTGCCTGGAGCCATTTAGTTAGCTGGAATTCAACGGGGCAAAACTGCAAGTAATCTGATTGCGCAAAAAACAATTTAAAGCTATTATTAAAAGAACTTGGACGCGGCCACGGACTCGATTTCAACTCGACGCGACTCTTAACTTGGCTGGCACTTTTAATTGGCTGTCTGCGCTACGTTAGGGGAGTTGGGTGTGTGTGTTGAGTTTTTCTTTTATTTTTTTTTTTATCATTATCTTCTTGTTGATTAGCACATGCTGCAGTTGTCATCAAGCAAACGGTTGTCTGCCATCAACGTGAGTTAAGCGTTGCTGTTGTTGTTGTTGTTGTTGCTGTTCGGCAATTTGCCCGTCAAGCCCGTCAGCAGGATGCCAGCAGCTATATGAATGGGACTCGAGTGCATGCACTTTGATTGATCAATCAATCAAATCGATGTTAATGCTTAGGCTCGGACTTGAACCATTCGAGCACGTGTCTATTATGCCAATGAGCGTTTATTAGACGCCATTAAGGCGCATATTTGTGTGTGTTTGTGTTTGCTGCACAGGCCAAGCAGTTAACCTGGCCATCGCACTTAGCCTATTTATAGACCCCCAATCGATTTGTGGCCATTTAAGGCCAGTTTGTGTGCCTGCATGACTTTCATAAATATGCAACACTTTAATTGCACACAGCTTAGTTGCGCATCCTTTTGCAGCTCCAGGCATGCTCTTTTTTTCTCTGTTAGGCGGCTAATGCGAAACAAGACCACAAACAAACCACTGAACCACTGCACCACTGGCTGGCTGGCTATCGACGACTTCGAGCTGAACTACAACGTTGAAATTTGAGATGAATTGTGAATTTCTTTTGCCATTCAATAGACTCTTCACACGCAGAACTTGGTTATGGAAAACATGGAGAAAGGGAACATTGATAGGGATTAAGTTTTGGAAGTATTTAAAGATCTTTAGTGAAAGACTTTCTTTAAAATTATTAGTTAAAGTTTACAATATGTATAAAAATTATCTATCTCACTTTTAGACATTCAAACATTTTTGATAAGCTACATATTTTAAATATGCTTTATGTACACCATCGATGCTTTAACTGATAAGTTCTCTCCCAGATAAAATGTTTGTACA
This sequence comes from Drosophila lacertosa, assembly GCA_004143845.1. Classification (NCBI taxonomy): domain Eukaryota; kingdom Metazoa; phylum Arthropoda; class Insecta; order Diptera; family Drosophilidae; genus Drosophila; species Drosophila lacertosa. Next base: position 48,211 of record SCDZ01000208.1, on the reverse strand, counting down.
GCAAATCTAGTGCCTTGTTGTGCCAATTGTGTTCATATCTTAAGTCTCCACCAGACGTATCAATATCGATATGTTATGTTCATGTAGAAGCAGCTCCATGATTGCAGGGCATACGCAGCAGCAGCAGTTACTGCAGCAGCAGCAGCAGCAGCAGCAGCGTAACATGAAAAATTGTTCTAGAAAAAGCGTAGAGTTATTTATAGATATATGGTCGGCTGGTGCGGCCAAATGGCTGCGTTTATAGGCGAGCTTGGCTGCACACACAAAGCCAAAATCAAATGCGTTGGGGCGCAGTCGCGGCCACTTACAACTAACTTGGCTAGTGGCGACTGGGCCGCAACTATTTTTAAACGGCGCAAACGCAACGTAATGTCTAAAAATATACACAAGTTGTTGCTGCTGCTGCTGCAACATAGCGAGCCAAAAGATACTTGCTACATGTTTTGGCTTTTTTGTTAACTTATTTTTATGTTTTTCTACAATTTTTCTACGTCAGCCATGGCTTAGTGTGGTCAGTTTTTGGCCATGGTTAGTGGAACGGCCATCGATGGCGATGCGACTCCGGCTGCCGTTGCTGCCACTTGCTTTGGGCCAACATGTTTGGCTTGTTTTGGCTGCTAACTTAATTGCACATGCACAAACAAGGCGCTTCGACATGCACATTTGAGTTAAAATTAGATTAGATGCAACAGGCTAACCAAAAATAGCTGTGTCCGGTCCGCACTTTGCATATATATTGGCATATTGAGAGGCTCGCAAATATCTTTCTCTCTCTCTATATATATATATATGTATATGTATTTAATTGTATATATCTTCATTGGGTCTGCTCCAATTTGTTGGGGCCAACACCAACACTTGACGTGCCCACTTGAGCGTTCCTGCGCGCAATCTGGATTCCAGTGATTGACATAGCGACTCATTGTTGTTGTTGTTTTTGTTATTGCTGTTTTCACCGTGCCCAATTCTAGACAATTGAGGCACAAATTGTGCCACTAACTAACTCTAAACTCAAATCGAATCCAAGCAACGGTTTTAAAACGTTCCCCGCTGTCAATTGTTAAGCGGCTGCCCCAATTGCCAATTGGCAGTGCATTTGGATTTATTGAAGCAGGTCATGTTGCTGTTTTTGTTGTTGCATTGTGTGTGCAATTAGCCATTTATTATAAGCAGTATATATGTGCGCAGATAATAATCAGATGCATACATATATATTAATATATATATTCATGCACATGTAATTTGCGCTTTCAGTTAGCGTTCGTTGTGGCAAACAAGTTTTGTTTTTGGTTAAGAAACGTCACGCATGATTCAGAGGCTGTGAATTAACTGTAGATTACCTCAGAAGATTTTTTTTTAAATGACAGCCGACGAGCGGACAATTGAGTACGTAAGAGTCTGGGCCGGGCCAAAAGCGAAAAGCCATCAATTTTGAGCTGTTAATTTTGGCTGTTTTAAATAAACTTTTCCTCGAACACGAGGCCAATTTGTTTATTGTATTTTGAATACACACACACACAGATATATTTTTTTGTTTGTCAGCTTTAATTCCTGATTTGGTTTTCCACTTGTTTTTGTGCATATTAATTGGAGTATGTAGCATGTAGTTTTTTTTTGTTTTTTGTTATATTTTTTTCATTTTGTTTTTGTATTTGCACGACAAAAATGCAGCCAACTGCGCTGTCACTTTCTCTATAATTGTTGTCTTGGTCATGTTTTGATTTTATTTATATTTATTTGTTTTTGTTGTTTTGCTTTTATTTTTTTATTTTTTTTTGCCTGCATGTTCCGATATCCGCCGCCTGACACATGCATATATTTATTTTTAAATATTTAATTAGAAACATTTATAAAGCCAAAAAGAGGCGCGTTTGTTTCGATGTAAACAACGAAAAACTTAAAGGTAATATTTTATCAGCAGCCCAAATAAAGGTAAAATAACACGTTTTTGAACAACGCGGCGTATGCGTAATATATGAATACAGCCCTAAACATAAGCCAAAATGTGGGTAAATAAACTACCTTAAAATCTATTATACTTAGCCAACATTTATGTGTAGCTTTTCACGTCAAGCGCAAAACTTACCTGTAAAAAAATGGTAAGAAATTTATTAATATAAAATAAAAATTGAATATAATTATAGTAAATAATTTAATTGTCTATGGCTGGGAGCACTTTTGACACGCGACAATTGTAAATGAAACAATGCAAAAAAAAAAAAAAGAAATTGATGCCAAATGAATTATTTATAAGTACATTATGCAAACTCAATGCAATTTACAACGCGCACTTGTTGGACAGTGTATATCTATATAGATATTGATTCATATAAAAAGGCAAATATGTTAATGCAGCTGCCAGCAGATATATGAATGAACTCAACTCAACTAGTCCCAGCAGCAGCACCAGCTATGCAAATTGTTGAAAAGCAGCCTCAAAACTGCACTTGAAATCGCCAGTCATGCTGGGCAAATAGTGCAGCCAGTTGTAAAGTAAAATGCATATTCAATTAGGGCAAATTCAATTCAAGGGGAAGCAAAAAAAAAAGGCTGCAAACATTGCATTAAGGTCGTTTATATGCCTAAGCTATTTGTCTATTAAACATATGCATAGATAATTTATATAAATACGTCTTTCATTTTTATGCATGGAAATTTGTAGAATATTTTACGAGTACGCTTTGCTGTGACAAATAAGTAAATACCCTTAGTTTGCTCCTTTATATATATTTATAGAACTGTTAAAACCTTCTTTAATAGGTCACAAAAATTAATATTATTTTAATGCCCATAAACTAGTTAAGCGGGATTTTTCTTGCTTTTAAAATAATGCGTCAGAATTTGTTAGTCATATTTATAAAATTATATATTTAAGTAATCTAGTTATCTACTCATCTCGTCATTAATTCACTTTTGTCTGCAATTAAAATGGGTCAATTTGGTTAAATATATGACAGTTAATTAAACAATTGCTGTCCTTATGTAACTGTAACAGCTGTTACTTAAACACAAGTTGACAAATGAAATATCAAAAAACTTGATTTTCTTTATAAAACTATAACTGCAAAACTTGAATTCTTGATAACAAGCCAGCAAATATGGCCAATAAATAATGGCACAATTGAATTTTTCATTTCCTGCATTTGCCATAAATACGACTGCATTAAAGCGTTAGCTGCTGTCAATCACAAGACATGGGACATGGACACACACAATTGACAGTTGTGGTCCACACAATGGGAGCAAAGTGTCTATTTATAAAACCAAACCAAACCACAATAATTGTTGCTGGCGCCAATTGAGGAGCAACTGTTGCCTGTTGCTTGTTGAATAAGCTGATAGGGGAAAAAATGAAAAGAAAAAAAAAAAAATGGAATAATAATAACAAACTGGCCAATGGCCAATGCTGTTCAGCTAGTTATTGTTAGCTACTGCAAAGCACCACTTAACAACAAGTAACAGCCGCAGCAACCGCATTTAATTGTTGTTTGCCAGGCTGGCATCCTGTACTGTTGTTGATGCTGCCTAACACACGACATTTATTTATTTTAGTAGCACGTATATGGCTATAAGCTGGGAGGCTGGGAGCCTATTGCAGTTCGTGCGAAACAAATTTCAAATCAATGCAGACGACGCCCGACGCCACAAATGGCCAAGAGCCTGGAATACAAGCTAAAAATAGCCATAGTTGTACTACCAACAACCAACAACCAACTACCATTTACCAGTTAACAGCCTGTTGCCTCTGCTGCTGCTTCAGCTTTAGCTTATATGGCCTGGCTACAATTTTATGCAGAAATAATTTGTTAATGCCAGGCTTTCGATTTTGCCGCAACTTCAGCAGCAACGCAACGCAATTCAACGCAACGCAAATGTTGCTAATGCGACGTACAAACGTTTTTTTAGAATCTGTTCAGCATGTGGCAAGTGGAAGCAGCAGCTGAGGCTGAGACTGAGGCTGCTGGGGCACGTTGCCCGTTTTTAGCAGTGAAAATGTGCAAATAGAAACGGCCACAGGCCATAAAATGCATTGTAAGTAAAAGGCCAGCGCCAAGAAAAATTATCAAGTTCCGGCAACGGGGCAACGTTTGCTCACCATTTTCTAATGCGTTTGCAAAAATGCGCTTTCCAGATAACATCACATCAGCAGCTGCAGTCAGCTTGTTACTCGCCCCCTCAAGAGTTCTCTCTCTTTCTCTCGTCTCTCTCTCTCTTACTCTATGGCCTGATCACGCAAATGTAATTTGAGTTCAGGTTTTGTGGCTGTTACTGACAATTTGGCTAGCAAATTAAATGGCCAGCTCGAGATTGTCAACTAAATTGATATTTATAAGCAATTTGTGTACATATCTATTTGAAATCAACTGCAGCAGAATTTATTTTTATGACTAACTCAGTTCAATGTCAATTGCATTGTTCGCTTCGGTTCGGTTTGAATAGAAAGGCGAAAAAAAAACCATGAGTTTATTATTGTATTTATTCATAGTAGAATATATACGTTGGGTTCTGAGTTTATTGTTCTAGGCATGTAAACAACAGTAAACAATGGAAATTTGTTGCATTGACATTTGACAAGATACCCTGTAGACAATTTTTTAGCTGATACTGCAAGAGTTGTAAAGTTGGTTATATATTACAAATATATCTAAAGTCTATCTAAATACATTTAAAGTCACATATTTTATTTGAAATTCTTTTGTTAGGTAAGTTTTGACAAGTTTTTTATTACGTTCGTTTTCTCCGCAAACCTTTAAGTAATTTTACTACATAACTTTAATTGTATAGTTAACTTCCAGTATGCCATTGTACCCAATTTTCCGATTATAATTTCATATAGAGTCCGTAACAATTGTCGCGAACTGTAATCCAATCTCAAATTATAGCAATTATCGAATGTATCGTATTTACAAGTCTGCCACATTTGGGCTCTATTTGTTATTGTTGTTGTTGTTGTTGTTTTAACGCTCGAATGCAGTTCGACAATAATTGTCAAGTACTGTCCAATATTTGCCTGCTCAATTGAATTGAATTACTCACGTGCTGCACGTTGCATTTTATATAATAATCCGCCCAAACTCATGATTAGCTTTTTGGTCGTGTGGGCGCCACAATTGTATTTGTGTTAGTTTGGTGGGTTGGCACAAACGCACACACGCACACACACACACACACAAATATACAGAAGACAATGACACTAACCGCACCCAGGCAATTTGCAGTCACTGCAAAATTAACGGGTTGACATACAGAAGAAGAAGAAGCACAATAGATACACCTCCCATGGGGGTGTTTTCATACGTGTTTACCCATTTGGACTGCAGTCTAGCATGTCGCCTGGTTGCTGGTTACTTGGTTACCCAATGCACTCTTCTAATGGCTTTTTAATTTGCGACCTCCAAGTAAAATTATATAGAACGTGTGGGCGAAAAAGAAACATTTGCAGTTGTAAACTGGTAAAATACTTAAATAAATTCAACAATTTATGGCAGTATTATTTTTTGGGGCCAACTCCATGTGACATTTTCGAATAGTTGCAATAGTGTTAAATGATTTATTTTTCCCTATACACAGGAAACCGCGCAATTAACATTAATAATAATTACTAAGTCAGGAAGTTGCCAACTGTTTATTGATGATTTAACTATATCAATCTATCATTTTGGCTTCTTCTCTTGCAAATAATCCCAAATTCAGCTAGTTCTCATTATTATGCAGATATTTTTGTTACAAACACACATATGCTTGTCAAACAAATTGAATTCAAGTCAACTTCAAGGCCAAAGCATTTCAAATTGGTTCAGTCTCCCAATTTGCATATCAATACGAAATTGTACAAACTTTTTGTACTTGGGCCACACGTGTTGGCCACTTAAGCGAAAAAAAAAACCCGAAAGCCCCAATAAAGAGACAAGCGCCAGACAAGGGGCCAAACAAATGCAAACTTGTTGATACCGAAGCAAATGTAACACTTGACACAAAACAACGAAAAACAAAAACAAGCCAAAAACATACAAAATCAAAATCTAAAAACAAAAATTTGAAATGTGTCGTCTTCGACAATGTTTGTTTAGCGCTTAATTAAAGCGTGTCTCGAAAATTGTCACGACTTTTTCCACTCTTTTTTTATTTTGTGTTTTTCTGTCTGTATGTCTAATGAACATTTTGGGGCATGGCAACAACTGAAACGGTACAAATACCCCAAGGTATAATGGAGGGAGCTGCTGGCGCTCTTTGGGCCACGTACCTGTCGATTTTTGATAGTCAAATAATTGGCAGGTTAATAACATAAAGACGTGACGTCGCCAGCGATTACAACATGGAAGCGAAAGATCGCGACAAAAGCAAATAAAAAGAAAGAGTGGGCCAAATGTATGTAAAAGAGAGCAACAGAGAAAGAGAGAGAGAGAGAGAGAGACATACTGGCACATATATTTTGACAGGCGCTTGCATATTTACCATCAACTTATGAACACAACAAATATAAACATACACACAATAAAGAATTGTGAGTCTGTAAATCATTTATATTTACTTTGAATTTCAATTATTTGTTTTTTATTCTCTTGCCTCGTTATTGCTAATAACATTGTCATTAGTCACTCTTCTATTTATTTTTTTTTTATAATTTTCTAGAGAACGAAAGTCATATCGTCTACTAAAATATTTTTACATACGTTTTTGGCCCCTACAGATTTGTGGAATGAAAAACAGAAAAAAAAAAACTTCACAGCTGTGTCTGGATCTAGCACAATTAGCATTGTGGCTCAAATGGGTGTGATACTTATGGCCGACAAAAACAAAAACAAACTATTTTGCACCATAAATCCCCCAAGTGCAAATGTGATGCAAGTGTCGTCATCGTCAGGTTTTTTTTATGAGCAAAGAAAATCGGAAAAAAAACGTATTGCAAAATTTAAATGAGAATAGTCATGAAAAATGTTTCTATGCTGATATTTTAAAGAGTTTAAGCATTTTAGCTGAATAGAAGAGAAGCTAAAACCAAGTTTAACCCAAGGCAAATAGATATAAGAATGTGAAGAATATCACAAAGTTTTCTTATAGATACTGAGAATTATAACAGATTTCGTTTTTAGCTATACAAACTGTTTATTTTTCAACAGTTTTTTTTACAACAGTTTTTTGTTTGTTTTTTGAACTTTCCAAGGGCCATAAATACGCAATAGTTTTTGCAGCTGAACAATAAAACTGTTGAATGAAATTAAATCGCAAGGCAAAGTCTATAAAGTCGACAAATAGTATATAAAATGGAATTGTCAATAGTCTAATCATAAATTAATGAATGCAACAAGAGGGGGGGAATGGGAAACTTACGATTTTTCATTTAAAAATTCACCACGCGTAAATTCCGAAAGTCGACGCGATTTGCCTTTCTTGATTGTCGACTTTGTTACTGCTGCGGGTGGTGGTGTTGTTGTTGTTATTGTTGTTGTCGTTGTTGTAGTAGTTTTCGTGTTTGTTGTTGTTGTTGTTGTTGTCGTAGTTGCTGCTGCTGCTGCTGCTGTTGATTTGCTGTTAGACTTGGCCGGCACATCGGCCATTAAATTTACGCACGTATGCGAACAGGCGGCGGGCAGCGAGCGGCACTTCTCAATGACAGACAGCGAATTGGGCGGGTTCAGTGTTGGGGGCGTTGGGCAAGTGCAATGGCTGCTGCAGTGTCGCAGGCTGAGCTCCTCGAGCGTGTGGCAGGTGCATTTGAGCAGCGTTTGATTGGACCAGCGACGTTGCGGCTGCTTCGGCGCCGCCAGGCAATTATCCAGCGAGTGCTTTTTCATAAGCGGCGGCAGCAACTGTTGTTGTTGCTGCTGTTGTGGCACAAGTTGTTGCTGGCACTTGTGCTGCTTGAGACTGCGACGCGGACGTGGCGGCGAGGGCGTTGCAGGCGGCGATATAGCCACAGACATGGAAATGGCATCCAGCGAATTGGATTTGATCAGCGCCACATGACAATCGGCGGCATCGCTGCTCGAATTGCTGCTGCTTCTGCTGCCAGCTCGTCGCTGCTGCGCTATAATGCGCGTATACAGCTCCTCAGAGTCGAGCGGCAGCAACAGATTGCTGACGCCAACGCGACGCTTGGCTTGGCTGCGTTTTGTCTGCGCCAGCAACTGTTGCTGCTGCTGCTGCTGATGTTCGCTGCTGTTGCTGTCATTGCCGGTCGCCTCCTGTGGCGCATTGTTGTGGCTATTGCCAGATTTGTTGTAACTTAGAATATTGGACAAACGTCGCATTTTGCTGCCTTTGCTGGCCTGCTGCGTGTCGCCGGGCGTGTTGTCGCTGCCATGTTGCTGTTCATCCACATGGCTGACCACAAAACGCGTTGAGGCTGCAACTGGTTTGGCAGCGGCGTTCGGCTCCTCGCCGGTTTCCAATTTCTCTCCTTGTAGGATGTCATAAATTGTGCCATATTTGTGCGTGACATGCGTGCCCAAATTTGTGGCGTCTGTTGTTGCATCCTGTTGCAGCGATTGTTGTTGTTGTTGCTGCTGCTGCTGTTGTTGATGTTGGGGCTGCTGCTGTTTTTGCTCCTGCCTCTGACGTTCTTTCTCGCGCTTCAACTGCTGCTTTTGTATTATATCATAAATCACATCATTTGATTTATGCATTTGAATTGCTGTTGTTGTTGTCGTGTCGCGTTCCAGGATCGAGCTGAGACTCTTACGCTGCCATTTGTCGCCGCTGCCCGTTGTCAGCGAGTTGCTGCCTTGGACGGGCGTTGCCTTGCGATGCAGTATCTCATAGATGGTGCCATAGGTCATGTACTTGTCGTACTTCTGATAGGTCAGCTGATAGATATCATTCTTGCGCTGTATAATATCATAGATAGTGCCATAAACCAGCTTATCGTAGATCTTAAAATTGCGCTTGTAGCTGGCACTTGAACTAACGCTCGAGCTGCAACTGTTGTTCCTTGTTGCCGACATTTTGGCATAGGCCTGCAACTGTTGTTGTTGCTCGTTCTCGGTCAGCTCGTTGTCAGTCTTTGGCTCTTTGGTCGACGAGTTGCGACGCGGCAGAAAATAGGAGGCAAAACTTTTGCGTTGCCGCGAATTCTGACGTTTTAGTGGCGATGTTGCTGCTGCCACCGTTGTTGTTGCTTCTGCTGCTGCTGCTGTTGCTGCTGCCGTTGCTGCTGCTGTGGGTGTGTCCGGCTGACATTCTTGGGCATGCTGTTCCATGTCGCTGGCCGCATCGATTTCGCGGACCAGACGCTTAAACTCCTCGTACGATGTGCGTCGCTTGTGCGCTTTGGCCCGCTGCTCCTTGGCCGCCAACTGTTGATCAAGTATTTGCGATAGAAAATCTGAATTCTTGCGCATTGCTTCTGTGGTGGCGGCGGCGGTGGCAACAGTTGTTGGCTGTGCTGTTGTTGTTAGATCGTCGCCGGTATCCATTTCATCCGCAAACTCGTTTGCACAATCCGGTTTACTGCTGCTGTTTTTGTTTTTGCTGTTGCTGTTGTTTGTGGTTTCTTGTTCTGATATTGAGGCGAGCGTTGTCATCACAGTGTTATTGCTGTTGCTGTTTGTATTCGCTGTTGTTGCTGCTGCTGCTGCTGCTTCTGTTGCTGTTGCGTCATCTGCTGGCAGGGGCATGGCCGTTGTTGCCACCTCAACACTTGCACCCACTTGCTGCTGCTGCTGCTGCTGCTGCTGATGTTGCTGCTCCTGCAACGCACCGCAGCGACGTCGCGTTAGACGCGCCAACGCTTCCGGCTGTGCCGCATCGGCAAACATGGCTTTGAACTCTTCGTAGGATTTGCGACGATTGCGCGACTGCGTCAGACATTCCTTGTAGTTGCGTCGCGCGATCTTCTCGCCACCGTTGGCAGCAGCAGCTGCCGCCGCCGCGAGTGCATCCAATTTGTTTTGCATCTCCATAAAGCCCGAGTCCATGGAACTGATTGTGCAGGTGGAATCAAAGCTGGTCTTGCGACTCGAACTGTTCGAGCCGGGCGAATTGGGTTTGGGTGGCGTGGGTGGTGGGGTCACAAGCAGCGAGAGCAGGCCACCATTCTCAGGCACATCGTTGGGCGCACACAAGAGATCCACTTGGCTATCACAGTTGTTGTTGTTGTTGTTGTTGTTGTTGTTGTTGCTAGTTGTTGCTGCTGTTGTATTGGCTAAGCTGGCATTTTGTTGATCGATAACATCATCATCATCCTCAAAGCTGATTAGATCTTGAACTGTTGGCGTGCTGGGCACTGTCGGTTCCTCGGGCACGGCGGCTAACATGTTGTTGTTGTTGTTGTTGTTGTTGCTGCTGCTGCTGTTGTTCTTTTCATAGTTTTCAATGGTCGCGTCACGCTTTTTGCACACAATCGCGTAGAGCGGCGTTCCGCTGGGCAGCTGCGTTGTTGTTGACAGCGCCGCTGTCACCGTTAAACTGGCCGCCGCTAAGTTGGCGCTCGCGCTAGTCGCCGACGCAGCTGGCGCGAACGTTGCTGTTGTTGGACTACTGTCACTGGGATTTGCCGTTGTTATTGCTGTTGTTGTTGCTGGCACGCCCACACTTGGCGCAGTACACGCGCCGTTGAGCGTAGTGTAACTGCTGCGATTATGAAAGATTTTCACACTGTGCATGGGTAATTTACCGTGATGACGACCATTGGGCCGATTACGTGCAATGCCCATTGAGATGGTCGCCAGCTGTTTGTGACGCTTCTGCTGCTGCTGCTGACGTCGCGCATATTTGCTGGCAATGCTGCACACAGGATCCAGATCAAGCAATTGCGGCGTCGCCAGTTCATTGACCTGTTGTTGCTCGTTGTTGCTGCTCTCGTTGTTGTTGTTGTTGTTACTGCTGTTGTTGCTGGTGCTGCTGCTGCTGCCGCAATGCCGCAGAAAGCGCTGCAAACGCCGACTGCCGCAATTACCGTTGTGACCCGCACGCTGCTCGTTCATGCACTTGGCACAGCACAGAAACTCGTACAGTATCTCATCGGCGGTCTCGTTGTCCGCCAGCGAGCTGGGCGGCGAACTGGGCGGCGTTAGTGTTGAATATTTTGGCTCCAACAGGAATTCCAATTGTGCCGCTGCAGCTGCAATCGCCGACGGCGTGCACTGGCCCGTTTCTCCTCCTCCTACTCCTCCTCCTCCTCCTGTCATTGCTGTTGCTGCTGCTGCTGTTGTTGTTGTTATGTTGCTGCTTTTATTGCTCACCGGCATTAGTATATACGTATTCTTGGGATTCTTATGGCCAGCATCCAGGGGCATAGCATGTCCATCGTTCTGGCCCGCACTGGCCGTTTGCTTGGCCAGAATGGAGCTCTCGATGCTGAGGCCGCTGTCGAGCAGCATAAATGTGCCATCCGAGGGCAGGATAAGACGTCCCTCGGCCGCCGCATTCACCAATTCACGCAGCGCATTCACCTGTTTCTCGGTTACATTGCCCTGCAGCTGAATGCCGTGCAGGGCGAAGGCCGTGGGCTTGTTGTTCACCGAATTGGGATCGGTGCACCAGACCACCGGCATGGTGGTCATCTTGTTAAGTTACACAACCAACAACGACGACGACGACGACACAAAATAACAACAGTTCAATGTTCGTTCGCTCTGTACAAATGTTTTGTCAATCTCCGCTGGGTTGGAGAGAGTGCGAGCGAGAGATCGAGCTGCTTTTTAAAAAAACTGTGTTAGAAGAAGAAACAAAAAGAAAAACAAAACACTTCAATATATAAAATGTCCACTTTTTGTTGCTGTTGCCTAACTTTCTCGCTTCGCTTGAACTTTGCTGTTTTTTTTCCTTCGGCTGTTTCGCATTGTGCTTGGGCTTTTACTTGTTTACAGTGCTTACATTGTTTTCAGTTTCCTCATCAAGAAGTGCTCACAAATATTTGCTAAAAGGCACAGTCGCCATATCTTTGTACAGAATAGATAAAGAAACCTCACATTGCTCTAAGAAAAAAATGGAATCCCTAACTTTGTTTTGGTTGCACCAAACTTATTTAAGTCTGATTTAAGATAAACTCAGTCTTCAAATAATATATGTGTATACTTAATATCTTACGCCCATCCACAAAACGTTTCACAAATTGCCATTTGCCAAATCAAGTCAATTTAATCTTTGTTCAAACAAACCCATGCAAATTGTAAATGGCTAATCGGCTGATTTATTGCACTTTTTGTGGCACGCAAAAGCCGGCAATAAAATGGAGTACAAAATAAATGCTTTGCACACGCGCCAAAATCTTTCAACTCTGTTCAGATTTCAATCGATTTTCTTGCAACATTTTTGTTCCATTTTATTTTTTGCACATAAAATTAAATTCCTTTAGAGCGGCAACCTTGAAAAAAAAACAATTGCATTGAATGCACGAGAGGAGAGAGAAACGAGTACATTTCACAGTTGACGACAAAACAGTTTTGTCTCTATTTTGTATTTTGTTTGGTTTTTGTTTATTTTTGGAATAAATTTAAAACCAAATTCAAATGTTTGCGTCGTGTGGATGCCATTCAAAATGAATTTTTGGCATGTTTTATGCGATTCGCATGTGTCGGAATGGGAAGTACTATGAAATCATTGTGTTAACAGCGAATATTCACACTCAAATTGTGAATTTTTGTCACATCAAAGTTCATTCAAGTCGCATTTTAAAAATGGTAGTAAAAATGTTCTGAGTAATCTTCAGATTAACATTAATCAGAACTTTAATGTTATGCTTGATTATAAATCAGCATTTATTGGAACTTTAAAAGTTTTTAAGTTTATTTTCAATAATCTTTTCACTTGTTTAAATTTTCATTCGATTTGATTTAAAGGCAATTTTCTTTATAGAACATTTATACTGCTTAACGTTAAATGGAAATGTGACTGCAACATTAAAAAGCCAGCTTATTTTCACACGTTTTGACAGAATATCTTTTTTACCAAAGGTAAATAAGCTTTAAAAAATATGTTTTCAAGTAAATTGCACTTAAATGTTATTTATAATCGGATAATTTTCAAATTCCAGCCAATTTATCGAAGTGAGTGTTTGTGTATGCGATTGAACACACATGTTAGTTATGGCAATTAGTTAAAGACAAAATAAATATATATATATAAATTTATAAATATATATTTTGCCAGCTGAAAGATGTCACAAAGACTGCGTTCGGGTGTTGATTTCGAGAAGCGAAATATTTGCAAGCAGCTGAGCAAACAAGTTTTTTATTAACGTTCTCCACGCTAGCGGTATTTAGCGGTAAGCAAATACAATACTGTGATTTTAGCCAGAGATTTATAATTGAAGAAGTCAAGTGACAAATTATGGTAAATTTCCAAGAAAATATATTAAAACTTTTATTTTATTTGTTTAGTTGGTTGTGGGCAGTTTAAGCTTGAAACAATTGGTAACAATTATGTGTGAGGCGTAAGTTAATGCGGCCAATAACCACGGCAATATCTAGAGAGTAAACAAAAAAAACATGAACAACAACAACAAAAGCTCTGAAGGTGGGCTTCATTAGCTGACCATTGAACTTTTTATTTTTTTGTGCCATGTAAAGTGCATAAGAGTGAGTACGCACATATGAGTGTGCGAGTGTGCGTGTGTATGTAAATAAGTGTGACTTCAAGGCTGTGGTGCCGCAAATGGAAATGGAAACAACTTGGACTTGGCAGCAGTCGCAGAGCAGTTCAAGTTTACGGTGACTGACTGACAACTTGCCGACAAAGCAAACAAACCAGCAGGCAACATTGGCAAGAGAGGGGAGGGCGAATTTGGGGGCGGGGTTAACATGAGCACTTGAGACAAAACGATTTAGAGAACTCGGTGGACGACGCTAGGCATGCATTGAAGTGCACATCCTGCGAGACAGGCTGGAGACAAATGGCTTCGGTTACAAAACCCCTCCGGCCCACTCACCCCTCCCTTAATTTATCTCAGCGACAAAAAAAAAATCGGTGGCTACTGATCATAAAAAACAATAAAAGCTGAGCAACAGCATCAGCATCAGCATCAGCAAATGTCAATGTCAGGCCATAAAGAAACCGAAAACAGCAAACAATACAAAAAAAAAAAAACATATACAAAAAAACTGCATCAAGGCGTTTTTGCTGCTGTTGTACTTCGGTTTTTAAGCAACAAATTGAGAATCATTTACAGTCCATTATCAGTGTTTGATAAGCGCTTAAACTGCTTAAAGTTTGACTCATTTTGCAGTTAACAAAATATGGACAAACTGTTATCTGTGCACTGTCAAAAATAAAATACACTTGCAATAAAGAATCTTATTAATAAAAATCAAGTATTTATCTATAAAAGCATCTAGCTTATGGGTAAACATTTTAAGATCATTTTGTAATACCTCTCGATTGGGTAACTTAAAAATGCCTTTCTGTGAGGGGATTCTATGGAAAAGCTGACCGATTAACAGATCATTAGATACGTTTGTAGAACATCTTGATTGCGATCATTAACATGATTAATGTAGCTGCTCCTCTCGGTGATCTAATAGCATTCTAAACATTGTAACTTTATGTTAAACATGAACTAACAAGCAATTAATAAAGATAGATAATCTTTGTTGTTAAGTAATATTGTAATAGTTAAATCAATTCTAGTATTAATGCATTATATTTATCAATTTTTAATTTCTAAAATAAGCTCGGATAAGAAATTATTAAAATATCGATAATAAAACATTCGTTTTTATTACTTTCGCTTAATTTCTCTATTTCTATAGAAATTTTAGACATCGCTTTGGGGATTATATTAAATTATTTTTAGTCACATGAATTTAGTTACTATAAAACAGCTGTGCTGGAGAGCAACAACAAGACGAAGTAAAACAATATTATGTAGAATGTTATATTAAGCACGCACAAACCTGTCGAACCAGAACCCCAGACGAAAGTCTGTTTGTGCCGATAAGACACAAGGTGTGTGCGTGTGTGTGTGTGTGTATGATAAATATATTAATTAGCTGGATTTTGTCAGAAGAACTAGTCAAGCTTTGTTTTTTAAATATATGTATATGCACTTTGGGCAAACCGTTAGTACAAAAAGAAAAAATATACAATGATAAAATAAAAATGCATTAATATGAATAACAAAAAAAAAAGGAAGGCTAAATTGTCAGCGTTGTGAGTATGCAAAATGTCCGTTAATAGATGTTTAATAAACGATTTGTTTCTAGGTTTAACATTTGTCAATGGAATGCCAAAGCTTTGGCATTAGAACCAACAAGGTTAGCAGCGGAAAGGCCTCAAGGGAGGTGCCTCAAAGACTGACTGACCTATGCTAACCGAATCCGAAATACGTTACAAAACCAATTGAATGTGTGTAGGTGGAGTGTTGACTGTGTTGACTGTTGGCTTTATAGCGCGTGCCAAGAAAACTGAAACAAGACCAACATAATAGTCAGCTATAATGAGTGGAGTGTTGCCTATTGTTGTTGTTGTTGTTGCTGTTGTTGTTGTTGGTGCCTGCTCAAAGGTAACAATTGCACTCAAAAGTACTACGACCCAATTTGAACCGGTTTGTTTTTTTCTGCTTTGGCTTTTTTCTCATTGTCTTTTGTGTGCTGGCTATGGTGTGAGCCAAGTTTAAAAGCCAAAAGCATTTGTTCGCAACATTGTTGCCAAGCATTTGTTGCCAGGCAAATTATGAAACTTGAACAAAGCACCGAAACACGCCCCATACAAATTATTAATAATCAACTAATTTAACTCACAAGACAACCAATTCGAACTAAAGTTTAAATTTACAGGTACACATACTTTCTCCACCAAAACAACAACAAACTGTATTTTTAGTACCGCTGCGCAGCTTCCATTTATGTGCAAATTAAATACTAAGCCCAACAAAATAGCCAAAAACGTAGACAGAAAATGAGTTTGGCTTTGATTTGGGTCATTGCACAATGGTAACGAGAGCGTCGACTAAATTTAGTAGCGCAAAATAACTTTGGCCACGCGAAGCGAGTTCACCAGCCCCCAAAGAGCACACCCAACAAAAACAAAAACAAAAACAAAAACAAAAATAAAAATAAAAACAGCATACATCATTTTTGGCAACCTCGGATGTAATTATTGTAAATGGCCTGGAAACTGTTTTTAGCTAGAGCTAATAAAAAACCGCCAAAAAACAAAAGAAGCAAAAAATAAATCGAAAGCCAAGTGAAGCTTGAAGTATTAAATAAAAGTGAAGCTCCTTCGACAACCAGTTTCGAGTTTGAGTTGTGTTCAACAAGCATGAAACAACCTAAGAGATATATACATAAATAAATACATATATATTTATTGGTGTTGAGTTCCAAGAAGTAAGCGTCATTGTGGTAAATTTCCAGCGCTCAAAATTCGCACTAATTCACAAAAATGGGCTTTCGAAACAGACTTTAAAGCTTATTATCTATAATTGAATAAATATACAAGACTAGTATCTAAAGACGTAAAACTAAAATGTTCTTAGACCCTATTGTGCAAGGTGCTCGGAATTGTTTGGAACTTCTATTATACTCATTGTAATAACAATTTTTTTTAAGAATTTATTGTTTTTGTGTCGCTTGTCAACACGTTATAAAACTGAAAGCCTTGTATGCATTAAATTTTAAGTTCACAG
This sequence comes from Drosophila lacertosa, assembly GCA_004143845.1. Taxonomy (NCBI): domain Eukaryota; kingdom Metazoa; phylum Arthropoda; class Insecta; order Diptera; family Drosophilidae; genus Drosophila; species Drosophila lacertosa. The sequence continues at coordinate 31,644 of SCDZ01000208.1, read as the reverse complement.
ATAAAACTGCTGCAAAAAACCAGCAAAACAATTGAACTGCTTATTTTTCCTGTCTCCCCTTTGTTTTATTCTTTATAACTCTTTTAAGCCCTTTTGCGCCCTTTTGTATAATGTTCATGTGTGCAGTGTGTGTGTATCTGTATCTTTATCGTATTTTTTTTGCTGACGACCGTCGACTGACTGACGACTGCATGAGTCATGGACAGGAAATTTACAGCCCAAAGAGAAGAGACAACAAAAGCAACAGCCGCAGCAGCCACACGCCAACTGTGACGCAAAGTAGCCAAGAAAATGGCCAGAAAGATTGTGGCAGGAGTGTTGTGTGTGGGAATATGCAACACACAGTTCACAAAATCAAACAAATCACAATCTGATTGCTGACTAACTTATACTCTAGTTAAAAGATAAGTAAATTGTATATCTTCTTAACTAAATAAATTTATAACTTATTTATTTTACTTAAGTATCTCTATTATAAAAAATTAATGCAATCAAAACAAGAGCAAAAAAAAACCAATTTAAAAATAATCTCAGATAAAAAAAAACACATTATTTTAATATATTTTTCTAACTTAAGATGTTTTTAACCTCTGCTTTTTTATAATTAAAAACAAGATTCTATCTTTTGAAACAGCTTATGACTTAATGCGAAACATTTAGTTAAAAGTATTTTGTGGTTTATAAAAAAGGGTTAAATCTACAATCGCTAAGCGCTTTATATCTTTAATTACATCTTTTTACCATACTAAGGGTTAACAATATGTACAAAAACTGTAGAAATGATTTCCCATTTACCGAGCTTAGCTAAAATCGTCGTCACATGTCGCATGAATGGCGATAAGAGAAAACGCGCTAAAATGACGTCCAAGAATTATAAAAGACAGCTAACTGAAAGCAACAACAATAACATGGAAACAAAGTTGTGGAACCCGCTACAAACTAAACCAACATGCCATATATACTATAATATAAATGTATATGTTTACGTATGTGCAAAATAATGCAATTTGTTCAAGTCACGTAAGTTCAAAATTGATATGGCGCAGGTTGCAGAAAAAACTACTAAACCAATTCGAAAAGTCGAGTAAAGTATAGGTATGTATGCATATATATATATATAAAAAAGAGTAAGCTTCGGCCCCATGTGCCAAGTGCCATTAACTAAGTATTTATATCGGTTTTTTTTTATATACAAGCACATTTTTTGCAGGCAACACAAAATATGCACATATTAGCACATAGCCATAGATATTGAGTTGAGGATGTTAAAGAATGCTAAAAGACCTATATTACGTAATTATATACCTGAAAGAAAACCAAATTAAAAAACCCAACAGCGGCTTAAAGACGCTTCAACGGTAAATGTGTGTTCGACAACATGTTGAAATTCTTATGAAACTCATTCATTGAAATTCTAACGGCTGCAAAAAGATATATATTTCTAGCTATCTACATGTCTGTCTGTCTGTCTCTAAATATATATATATATATGTAACTGAGTACTCGCTATAGCTATAAAAGCACAGCACGAAACAGCAAAGAAAATAGAAAGTTCTGCGCCAGCGCGCAACTTGACAAAGCGGCAACAACAGATAAAAACAACAACATCAACCGCAACAACAACAAACAAACAACAATTATAATAAACATGGCTGTGTTTGTTTGTTTGTTTGTGTGTTGCACATTCGTTTATTATTGTTGAAGTTGTTGTTGTTGGTGCTGCCTTTGCCATTTTGTTAAGTTTTATCTGCGTTTTTTTTTTAAGCTCATTTTTATTCTCGCCTTCTCTACCTTTGGTCGTGTGTTTTGTTGCAGCAACATGTAGCTAAGCTATTAAATGTTGCTAAGTCGCCTGCTGCTGCTGCTCCATATCACATTGTAAAGTGCACTTTACCACACACACACAAACACACACGCGAGCGCGTTTGTTACACACACACAGAGTAAGAGAGACGAGCGTACGTACTTTACAGCCACTGTTGAACAAAGAAAAACAGTCGCTGCCAAATGTATGCCAACATGCCGCGCACGCGTGCAACAAGTCTAAATATACGTATATATATATATAGATATATATATATCTATTTAATGTTTGTTGCCAGGGCCTCTTAAAACAAAAGCCCAAGTCCAAACTGCGACTGCGAAAACGTTGCAAAAAGTCGAACTCAATTTTTTTGTTTGATTTGAACACGGCGAAAAAAACACTCACTATAAATAATTGAAGCGCGCGTTTGAAATATAATTTCCTATGTATACATATAGTATATATAGATATGTTATATATATATCACACGATATTTTGTATTTGTATTTTTTTTTTTGTGTAAGCGCTTTAAACGTTTTTAACACCTTCCGTTCGACGTCCGTTTTGTGCACCGCTTCGCAGACAACTGATACGTTTATGAAATTTTTATAGAAAGGTTTTAAACCGCACGACACAACGCAGCAAGCAGCGGTACGTCTTACACACACACACACGCACACATGCATACAGCAGATTGTGTGTGTGTGTATCTATGTGCGCTTGAGCCAAGCTTTTGGCTGTGTGTGTGCGTGAGTTGCGCTCTTTTTGGCCGCGTCTCTTATACACGCGGCTCTGACAAGAAGTTGGCCAGATCACTATGAGATCTTCAACAGACAGCTTGTAAAAGAAAAGAAAAGAAAAACAAACAGCTGTTGGCCAATTGGCGACTCTTCTAACCAAAACAAAAGAGACAAATTTTGTCTCTTTTTGTTTTTGTTGCGCTCTCTCTTAAAACAGGCGCTGACAAGTTAAATGAGTTTACTTTATTTTACAATTACGTCGTGTAATTAGTCATAAAGTGCGTTGATTGTAAAGATCAGGCTTAATATAATTAACTTGCTGCTTATTGTCGTTTGACATTTTGTCAAGTAATTTGTTTTGTTTTTTTTTTTTTTAAATACCAACAACAACAACAAACAAAACAAAACAAGCAACGTCGCGTTGTCAGCGCTGAAATTCAAATTATGCGCTTTAAATGCCAACTGTTGAGTTCTTGTGAACGCTATTGAACTCGTAATTGTTAAAGAATGCTAAAAACATGAAGTGTTTAGGCCGTCTCAGGCATATTAATCGGGCTCAAAAGGTATGGTAATACAAGTTCCCGTTCATAAAACTGCATCATCGCATATAGTTATAAATATATGGAATAATTGTAATCTGTATCGGGAAAATGAGTCAGTTATTATGGGTTACCCGATTATTTTTATTTTTCACAAGTGTGTCGTCAAAAGTGCTCCAGTTTATAAAGGTGATGCATTATTTACTTACCTAAAAAGATAAGAAAATATATAAATTAGTGACAAATTTGAATAAATATATAGTATATCTATAGCATAAACTATTCTTAAAATATATTTACTAAAATATTGAGTCAAAGCTCTAATGACTTTTTTACGACCCCTAAAACTATAAACAGTTCTTAAACACTTTAAACCAATTTTATAAAATAAAATGCAAATTCCAAGTTTATATTATATTTATGTCTATAACAAAACAATTACCCATGAAAACTAAATAATAGTACTTAACATTTGTGATTTTATGACTCATAAGCAGCTATAACTAAATTGGTCGTTAAAATACAGTTGGTTAACACTATACACTATTGCCCCCCATATAATTATCGGAACGTGTGTAAAGGCCATCAGGAAAGCAATAAAAATGCGAATTAAATACCAAAACTAAATGCAAATTCTGCTCAAACAAAAAAAAAAAAAAATCAAAGCCTCGTAACTGTAACACGACGACGAATTGTTGACAAATTAAGACAGCTCAATCAATTTGGCGACTCGTTCTAATTCAGTTTATACATTAGAAGCTCATAAAATCGATAAGTTAATTTTTTTTTGATTTTAATTAGTTCCACTCTCGTCTAATTTTACAGTTTAATTTCCAGCACTTCCTGTGCAATTTCTAATGAAACCCAATCGAGACAGGTCAATTTATTTAAATTTATTTTGTGTTAAGTTGTCAGAGAGTTATTCGGAAATATTAAACATTATGTTTTGACCTTCTTGAAGAGCATTGCCCGTTCGGCTGACAAAATTATTTAAACAATTGTTTGTTTTTCTCTCTCTCAGTTTTTTATATTCTATTGAATTTTTGTTAACATGCCACATATAATTGAACGGGTCGCAACGTCATCAACGTTGTCGAATACAAAACAGCGCAACATGAATCAAAAGAAACGAAAGATTGAATTGAAACGTATTTAAAAGCTCAAAATAAATATATAGTATATAGAAAATATGAAAAAAAAACGCAGGCACGCAATGCATAATCAACAACAAAAACAACAACAAACAATCGCCCAACAGTTCAATGACATTTCAATAACAACAATTGCATTGGACATAAAACGAACATAAATTGTAAACAAACCAAAAGTAAAGATAATGAAACCAACTTATTTATTAATGAAATATATAATAAAAAGAAGAAAAGTTAATTGTTGTTTGTAATAAGAAAATTAATTTTGTATGCAAAAGAACGAGATTAAAGATAAGTAAGAATTGGGACAGAACAATTACATAAATATATTTTAGTATAATACCAACGAATTTTTAAATTGCAATTCCCCCGATATAAAATTATTTGCGGTTTGGACATAAGTTGAAGTTCCCACAACTAATAAAGTAAATCACTGAAAGTTATGAGTAATATTTGCATAAAAACTTAACAGATTTGAAGTTCGCAATCGGTTTATATACCTTTTATTGTTGGAAATAATATTTGTCACATGCCATACACTAGCTTCCAATTTGAATGGATTAAAGCAATTAAATAAAGCCATTAATATGCACGCGAGAGTTTAGTGCCACTGACATTGAAATTTTGGCAAACGAAATCGCAAAATTTCGCTGCGACAATTCCAATTCCAAAGCAACTAAATAAATAAATAAATTAAAATAAAAAAATCAGCAGCCGCGTCTGACGACGCCTTCCGTGTCGGAAGATGAGGTTGGCAAACATAATAGATATATAAATACAAAAATAATAACAACAATAACAACACAAACGCGAATCAATCGTAATAAAAAAAAGCCAATTGTTAATTGTAGATTTGAATTTTTAACTTGCACTTGCGTTAGTTTCGCATTTCAAATGAAACGTTCGCCGATTACTAAAAAGAAAATAAAAAAAAAAACAATTGTGTGGTTTTTGTTTTATATACAGACATATATATTCATTATATAGACCGCTGGTTCTATTGTGATTTATGAGTTGATGTTTTTATGCTTTTTTTAGGTTTGTGGGTGGCATACAATCCGAGTTTTGGGTTCAACGCGCCGTAGAACTTCCGAATTTTGTTTTCGGATGCGCCTCCTGAGCTTATTGCTAATTGGCAGTCAGCCGGCACGGCGGATTATTAGCGATTTATGTGGCCGGATAATGGCCATTTGCGAATTTACGGCTAAAACGTTCAGACAATTGCCAATTGCCAAATAGTTTGCATACACGCAGTTTTTCCCACCAACGGAAGTCAACAGAAAAATAAAATACAAACAAAACGAAAGCACATGCGATTAACGCTGTTTCAGGTATTTCCCCCTAAACCAAAAATGTTTAAAGTTAATGAAAATTCCCTGAAATCGAATCAAGTTTTAACCTCGTCTTGTCGAGTGCGTTATTCATTTTTTTTCTGAACGTCGCTGACGTCATTCGCAGCTCAATCTGACCTACATAAATGCACACTTGCTGCTGTGCCTTGGACTGGGCCAGAGGTCGAGTCTGCAGCAGGTCGCAAAGCGGCGACTATCAGGTCATCATATCATATATGGCTATCGAATCGCATACAAACTGCTGCCAATTGGCTGTTGACATGCAGCCGCTTTCGGACCACACCCTCTACACTTAAAATCAATGGGCATTTTGACTATAAGCTAAAGTTTGCTACTAGAGTTTATGATTATATGAAAATTGGTTAATAATTTGCTGTAGAAAAAACATTTCTCTGCTTAAAGAATATTTATATTTTTATTTCCAATTTTCCTAAAGACACAAATTGAGTATTCTTTTCTTCGTATAAACTAAACTTAATTTTATATAAAGCTTTATCTCAAGAGAAAGAAAAACCCGCATACTATTTCTTTAATCAATTCTTGAATAAGGGATTTCCAGCAATAAACACTTTCTATTATAAGATAAATAAATGACAAATTTAGGCATTTGAAAAGTGGCTGAACTGATTGGGTTTTCCCATTTTCTTGCTCAATAAATATGTATAGACCCTGTTTTCTTCAGATAATGTGGAAGTGCTGCACCAAAGATGGCCCGAATCAAAGAAATTAAAGTCAATATAACACACAACAACAGCAACAGAAAAGAAGGCTTAAATTATGCAATGACAATGACCAACGAAAAAAAATAATAAGCAGAAAGAGGCACACTTCTCAAGAAGTTGCACAGCTCTTAATGTAAATTTGCTAAAATTGGGAAGAAAAGAAAAGAAATTGTGCAGAAGAAAGCTCTTCGCAGCGATGCTGCTGTACAGTTAAATGCAATTTATTGCATTGCAAATAAATACAAGAAATTGCCAGACTTAATGCTGAGTTATGCATACAATTAAATGACAACGATCGACACTCGCCACAAGCGGCAACAACAATTGCGCGCAATTAGGCCAAAATAATATTGGCCGCAGCAACAACGAGCGATTGTTGGCCTTGAAAATTGCTTAAGAAATGCTACATGAAATGCATAAAACTAATGCAGTTAAAGAAAAGAAGAGAAAAAATAACACGGCTTAACAATGAGCCGGGGGATTTACGCGTATTCCTTCAAAAATAACATTGTTCAATATTTGTTAACTGAAGTGCTGCATGTCAATTCAAGTGGAGCTGAGAGAGAAATACAATAACAGAGAAAGAGAGAGAGAGAGAGACAGAGAGAGAGAGAGGCTGGACAGATTTACCGTTATGTACAACTCGTATTGCCCCGCCAAGAGATAAATTTAATTAATGACGATTTTTGTGTTGTATTTTCGTTTCGATTTACCGGTTTTTGAACTTTTCCCTACGCCCAGACCCAGACAGCCATTTATTAAAATCATATATATATATATATATATATATATAAATATCAGTCTCTCTGTCTTTATCGCTCTTCCTCTCTTTATATTTTGGTTAATTTATGCAGCTCTTTGTTTTGGGTTTCATTTCGTTTTCGGTTTTTGTGAAATGCATTTGCATTTCTCCGTTTTGTTGATGCCAACAAATGTGTGTCAAAAGGCACCCCAAAGTAATCCTTAAACATTTGCACATCATTCAAAGGGCTTTTAACACACAAATTGGGTCAAGTCTATTCGCGTTTTATGAGCCATTTGCACTTGACACCGATTTAATTGTTCACGTGGTCAAATCGAACAGAACATTTACTTCGGCGTCGAGGAAACATAAATAAAAGTAGTTAATAAAATAAACAAATTGTAATCGAATGCGATGTTTACATTTTGGCAAAAAAAAATAAAGCAATTGATATGTAACTTGCTGTCTGTTCATAAAGGTTGCTCATCAAATCTTAATTGCCTTGCCGGCATACTAATATCACACACAGACACACACAGGTGTAATTATTGCGAGGGCTGTTCGTTCTGTATGGAAATGTAATTAGATTCAATTTGTGTAACTTTATAGCTAACATTTATACAAAAAAGTTAATGCATTTAACTTACAAATAAGACAATTGAACTTTTTATAATGTGTAGGCAATCAATTCATATTATTGAAAGCTGCGGAAAATTTATGTGACATGGCATTAAAATTCATAAATGGAGTCCCTCAACGCGCTGCTGAGCTTACTAATTTTTGTTAATTTTGGGTCTTCTTTAACCAAAAAAAATATAACCCTGCACGGTTCTAAAGCAATGCCGCACAAAATTGCAGTCAATAAACTTAAGTTTCGTTATGTTTATGAACTAATTGACATAGTTTTTGTCATGTTTTTTGTTTGAAAAGGAAATCTCACCATTGAAATTCCGCCAAATAACAAAGTCAACAGAAGAAACAGCAGCTGTTGTGTCAGTTTTTTTATGATTTTTTTTTTTTGTTTTTTCGATATGAATATTCATGCCAATATTAATATTAAATAGCATATATATAAACGCAATTTGGCGCCAGGCACAAGACACATGCGAAACATTTGCTTTTTGTTGTTATAGCAACATAAAACAACAAACAAATGAGCAAATTTGCCAATTGCCCAGCAGCATAAATAACAAATAATATGACTGAATGCAAATTAAATACAAAATGCAAATAAATGCCAATATTGTTATTAAATTTGAAACGAAATTTGTGCACGTAAAAGTGTTGCATACTTTTAGGTGGGCATCGATTTAGCAAAGACACAAACCAGCGCTGACTTGAAAAGTGAACTAGCTGAATTTATTACTTTAGACTTATTCTTGTCTGATGTACAGTTATTAAATTTAATTATAATTTGTTTTCATTTTTACAATCATCAGCTTAAGAGCAATCGTCATTTTAATCTTATTTCCACTTAATAAAAATATTTAATTAGTGTTTATTTGCTGTACTTACGGTTCGGCTTCGATAGATTTCAATTTGGCCACATAATTGGATGGTATATAGCCCTCCTGACGCGTCTTCTTGCTGCGCGCTAGCCACCAGTCACCCTGTAAAACAACAACAATGTTTACGTCAATAAAAATGCAAAAAAATAAATATATACTATATAGCAATATCGTATGGTAGCTAAACTTAATTATAAATACCATATAATGTGGAAAAAACAATGAGATAAAGCTACTGGCTAAATGGCTAGTTATCAAGGGAACTGTAATTTATTTATTTATTGTGAGATAGGCACCAAACATGGATTCTGCTTATACTATATATACAAATATGTATGTATAAAAATGTATATACCGATAGTTATGGAGAAAAAAATTGACTCATCAATTAAAGTTAGTTAATTTGTTGCTTGCTAATAAGGCTTGTGCATTTTGATGGATTTATTAGAATTATTTTCAAATATATATATTTAATGCCAAGTAAATTAATTGCAAGATTTATAACAATTTTCATATTTGGCATTAAGAATTCGCTGGAGTTCTATAATATTTATAATATATCAAATTGCAGGCATAATTTATCATATATTTAAACACATTTGGCTTTAACCAGAAATGTTTCACAAGATAGCGAATTTTGGTTATTTCGATGAATTTGTACAAATATGTGATTAATTAACAAACAACTTCTCTAGCTGCCGGGTTTGTGCCGATTGCTGTTGTTGCATTAAACAACAACAACAATAAAAACAACACCACAACCACATTTCACACAAAAGCTTAAACTATAATTAATTTAGCTGTCGTCAAGAGGAGTGAAATAAAATCGTATGCGAAATACGAATGAATTAAGATTCGTACAATTTCATTTCGTAGTTTTCAAATCTCGCTAATGCGAAACGTGTTTCGCAGTCTTTTGATGAAGGAGAGTTGTATATGAGTATATATGTATGTATGTATATATAGTTAATGTATGCGCTTTTGGAGGCATGGAACGCAACTCTCGACTGTAGGCACTTGTCCATTCGCAGAGTAGTTGGACATAGTTCATATTTGTATGGGTGGGTAATAAAAATTTACTTGATTGTTGTTCGACTATCAATTTTACAGTGGGCGCTGACGGGCCCAGCTGTTTGCGGCGGGGAGCACACACAAAATCGCACACTCACGCAACCAGCCAACAACAGCTAACAACAAACAACAACAAACAACAAAAACAACAAAAGTGTGGAGCCAGACACGCCAAGCCACGAGTTATTTTGTTTTTTTTTTATTTGCAATACCCTATATACAGCTCGTGCAGCAGGCATATAGCTATACATATATACTGTAGAAAGGCGGAAGAGCTAAAAACTGCTGTCTGATTTTTTCGCTTGTGATAAGAAAACATAACCAAAAATAAGAAAAAAGTATTTGCACTTAAAATAAAGTTATGAGCTAAACTTATATCTCTTCTTTATCAATCTTACGCTTTTATGACTGGAGTTATTCTTATAGGGTATCGGCTAGACATACAACTTGCTTTGGCTTGCTTTTTGTTATTTATTTGTTTAACTGTTTTTCACTCTGCAACTTTTTATTACATATTGTGTTTTATATTCGTGCAATTTTACCATTCACGCATCGGCTTTGCTTCGTTACAATTTGTGAACAAATCAAATGAAATAAAAGAAAAAGAAACGAAACGAAAATTAAATTAAAAAACTTTATACAAGCGGTTGCTGCTTTTTGATTTTGTTTTTTTCTTTTGCTTACGCGCTTTCCATGTCTGGTTTGGATTTTGTTAAAGCTTAACAACAACCACAACAACTTTAGCCAAAAACTGGCTTTTGCCAAATTTGTGCTGCGCTTTGGCTTAGATAAAAGACAGACGGACAAAAAAAAAACAGTTATAGGAATATAGGCAAAAGGCAAACTTGTTTTTGTTGCTACTCATAATAATTATTGACAACAAATTGCAATTTGTTTTTTTATATACAATATCACGTCTGCCCGTCAGATAGACAACAATCAACCCAACTGCCCCTTCAGTTGCCCCGCCCCGTCCCGCCCACCGATTGCTCTGAGAGTCAAGTGCCTCTTGCTATCATTAGCCTGGCCCACGATAAACTCTGCGGAAAGGTCAATGAACAGAGTTTTAGGGTTCATTGTTTATTTGTTGTTGTTGCTGTTGTTTACTTTGATTTTTTTATTTCGTTTTTACATCGCTGCTGCTCTCTCTGTCTAACGTGCTCTACTTGTCTTTGTTGCTCGCCTGTCTACAAGTGCATTTCATAATCGCGTGTTGTTGACTTTTGGTAGCTGCTACCATAAAAATACATATGGACAAATTTATGTTTATGTTGCCTCGTTTCCAATGAAAATTAAACTGATTTTTATTCTTAGATACGGTTTTTGTTCGCTGAACTTTTTGAAAGTGAAATACAAATCGCTTTTCTTTTGTTGTCGAAGCTTAAAGAAAAGAACATTTCTTGACTTGAGATTCATATTAACGATTGCGCTGCTCTACTTAGCCAAGTCCAGAAATTTACAGCTAAGCTGCCTAAAATAGCCATAGATAAGACATTGACCCATATGCAGACATTCACTTGGCTAATATCTAAGAATCTTTCCAAAAAAAAGTTGCTGCCAATTTGCAAGACTTTGTTTAAATTATGTTAAATAGTAACATAAATAAGTTTAATAATTTGTTTTATTCAGTTTTGTAATGCTCTTTTTAGCAAACAGATAGTTTTCTACTATTATCTAGAGTTTTAAAATATTAGCTCATACTTTTAATGCATTCTTAAGCAATCATCTTGAAAATATTTCTATATATTTATAGATTGTTTTTAGCTTTAGCTTTGCCTTGACTTGGTTTAGCTCATAAATTATGGATTTATGTGTATGTTGGAAGGCCCTAAAAGTCATCACATAATCTTAAAATGCCGTATAGAACTAAAAGCCCATACAGAAAGAGAAACTCAGACTAAGAGCCTGTGCAGTGGCAAACAAAAGGCACGTTGTGGGTCTGAAGGGAGCAGAAAGGAGGATAGTCTGTAATCTCTCACTTTCTGTATAGTTGGTTATCCTTGAAGGGCTTCACTTGGGCCTTCCTGCCGAGCCCAAAAGCGATTTCTTTGCTGCACAATATGAAAGCGACTCATTTTTTTCTTTTCTTGGTGAAGAATGTGCAATATGCAAGCGACAAAATTGCACAAATGTGTGTGAAAGAGTGTATGCGAGTAAGTGTGTGTGAGATGAGTGTGCGGTGTGTGTGTTGGGTGTTTATGCGCTGCTTGTTGGCCAAATGACAATGAACAGCAGAAGAGACGACGTTGACGACGAAGCTGACGCGGCACACCCATAAAATATTTTAACATACAATTTTGATTTCTATGCATGACGTTGAGTACAAAAAAAAAATAAGTTTACAAAAAAGGAAGCCGGGTAGCTTTTCATACCCTGTATGAATTGGTAATGGGTTAAAAGGCCTTTAAACTAGTTGTGCCAAAGAACGAGGCTATTTAAAATAATATAAAGTAAATATACTCCTGAGTAAGCTAAATAAGAGAATGCTATGTTTTAGGCATGTGTAAAGGGTATCTACTGATCGAAAACACTTGACTTGAAACACTCGTGTTGTATTTTTTTGTTTTCCTTTTGTATTTTGTTAAGTTTGTGGCCGTTGCAAGTCTCGTTGTTGCTGCTGTTGTAACTGCAGTTGTTGTTTGTATACTTTAATTAAACGCCGCTGCGCGTCGCACAGTTACCGGAAACGGCTGCTGGCTGATTACTCTACTTGCGGCCTGAGAGGCACAGAAAGAGACATAAAGAGAGAGAGAGAGAGGGAGAGCGCGCTCTGTCATAAAGACTTGGCAAGGGGAAATATGTTGATGCGTTCAATTATCAGGGCTACTAAAATTGCAGCATACATTTCACATTTTACTTAATGTCTGCCCCCCAATTTCCACTTTCCACATTGCTATTGTGAGTGCGCAACTCTTGGCCGAATGCCAAAGGTGGACGTCATGCCTTTAGGCGCCGCCACTTGTCTGAGCAGTCAGCGAGGCGACCAGGCCGGCCACAATTGGCCAAGCGACCGAACGACCGGGCGACCAGCTCGCCGCCGCCCTCTCTTGGCCAAGATTCAACCCATTTGCTGGCCGTAAGGTGGTCATGGCTGTGTGTGTGCTGACGTAAACGCTTTAAATATGCATGCCATAATATTTATCTGAGTGTCTTCTGCAAAAGTTGAATGCGCCTCATGTCACAATACAATCAGACGATCCCCACCACCCTCATTGGGTGGGTGGTTTTGTGTGGTGACCTCCACAACGCTAATCATAGAACTTGTACCAAAAATTTAGATGTCCCAACTATCGGAATGTTGCGTTTCTTTTTTTCTGTCTGGTGGAGCTGCTGTTGCTTTAATTACAGCTGAGAAAAAAAAAACAGTGAGATAGCTGTTAACTGCATTTTGTGGCTATTTATATGCCCTTTTTTTGTTAGGGGCATAACTATTTTTAACGAGTTTCTGTAAGCTGAGCAGCCCATTAGCTCGTTTCTAGTTAAACAATCTATAAATAGAGTTCAACGTAAGGCAAAATAAAGAAAAAATAAATATATGTTGACTTAATTTAAAGCAAGGCTAAAACTCTGAACATACTTTAAGTTAGAGTATGCTAAACAAAAAATAAAAGCCAAGCAATGAAAATTGCGAGACGGCGGCGCATTTTAAATGCAGTCTGTTTTTCGAGTTGAAGTTTGAGTTTGAGTTTTGTTGGCGGCTGGTTTTTCCATTTTTTTTGTTGTGTTTTTTGGTTTTTTTGAGTTGGTTCAAGTGGCGAGTGGCAAAGTGGCAAGTGGCAGCAGCGTTGGCCGCAATTACAGCGTCTGGTTTTGTGCCAGCTCTCAACCCCATTCCCCTCCAAAATAACGAAACAAAAAAAGAAGCCAAATGACATTGAAACAAAAAGCGTAGGAAAATGCAAAACAAAAACTCACAAGAAAAAGTTGCAAATTATAGCCAAGATTGGTTTTTGGCTAACTGCCGTATGACGCATGGCTAAAAAATGGTGGCAATAGAGAAAAGACGGTAATTTAAAACGTAAGATACACACTGAAAATGAAAATGAAGCCACAATTGGCAAATGGGCAAATAAACAAAACAGGAAGCTGCTTTTAATTGCAAATGCGGCGCATATAATTTAATTAATTGAAGTGTAAGGGAAATAAATTAATACCGAAATAAACTTTGTACGAGGAACAAACACAAAAAAAATTACAATTATAAAAAAATTGGAATTCAAAGAAAAGAAGATATGGTAACTAAAAAAGAGATGGACAACTGATCAAGAATAGTTATACTTTCTAGCCTCAAAGATATTTCCCTCCACGCCCTGTACAATTGTATAAAAATGCTTGTCTTTTTTTTAACAAACCTTTACAATAAATTATATAAATTTTGCAAAATGTTTAATAGAATCAATAAATCGATATGATAACAACATTCGCTGTGCTCAGCGCTAATCGCGATAAGCTTTCCAGACGAGCTTTACCTTTTGCAAAAACAAAAAATGGTAAAAAAAAAAAACATTTAACATGGCATTTGCATGACTAAAAAAGAACCGTTCGTGATTAAACATGAAATCGCATGCAGCGCTGTTCGCAGCTTCAATGAATCGAATAATTAAAGCTCTCACGAACTTTTTCAACAAACTCGTAAATTATGCATAGCTCGAAAATGAAACGGCAACCGTCCAATTGGATCAATGTTACTTATATGCACATTCGCATGTACATATACATACATATTGTACATACATTTCTTCTGATAAGATATTCGACTCGTAGCTTTAACTGTTATCAAACACTCTCTCTTCGCCATTCTACTCTTATTATGATTCACTTACCTGTGTGTCATTCAGTATCTCCAGGTGCTCGCCCTTGCGGAAGCTCAAATCCTCGTCGGTGCGTGCATCGTAATCGTAGAGGGCAACAAATATTTTAGCATTCGCATTGGCCGCATCGCTTTCGGGTATCTGCGGCACGGGACGTATTTGCTCCGCCGGCTGGCCGGGCATGGGCATGGCTATTTGGGGTACTCCCACACCGACGCCCACAACGCCAATGCTGGCGCCGGGATCGTCGAGCGGATTGCGCGGCTCGCCAGCGTGCGGTTTTTCATTGTCCGATTTCTGTGTGCGTAAACAGTTGCCCATTGTGAAGTAGAAGGTGAAGCAGCAGTCGAAGAAGAGGAAGAAGGTTCGCTGGAGTTGTAGCCAAAGACAGCAGCTGCTCTCAGTGCGTAACTTGTGACGTATTAAATGCAATGAATGGAAGCCAAGTTGTTGTTGTGGCTGCTGTTGTGGAGTTACTGTTACTTTCACTCACACACACACTCAGCTGAATGCACGCCAATTACAATTCAATTGCACTCGTTTGTTTATACTGAGGATGACACACACACACGTACACATATATGCGCAAGTCCACTATTTGTTGTTGTTGCTGTTGCTTATTTGCTCACTCGCGATCAACGGTTGGGGTGTTGGCACTTATCTTGCTTTCTCGCTCTGTTGGCTATGTTTGTAGCGCGTCGTCAGTTAATTAATTTCTTTAATGTTGCCCTATTGTGTTGCATTTAAGGTCTTACACGCACTGCCACTATTTGTTGCTATTATTATTTATTTCAGCACTCTCTAGCTAAATTAAATGCTTTGACACACACACTCGCACACACAGAGACGGCGTGCGTTTGTATGAATTTTTCTCACTTTTTGCCAGTGCATGTATGTGTGTTTATGGTGTATGTGTGCTGCTGTGTGGCCAAACAACAAGACGAACGCGACCATACAATAAAAAACAATTCAAAAACACTGATTAACTATTAAAGCACATGCACACATTATTATACTAATCGTTTTCATCACTTATTGCATTTATTTTACATTTTTAAGTTATTTAATTTACGAGTTTCAGCTGCAGCGAAAATGGCTCCCCGATGAAAACCTGCGCGACACTCGATAGCCCTGCTACAGCGATAGCATCGATACGCGAATGCTGCTAACAGAGTCACTACACAATTAATATCGAAATGCGACGCGATGGTTTTTAACATTTTCATCGTACGATAATAAGCGAATAATGTTAAATACCAGCTGTATCGATATGTACGATATGTGCAGCTGTTAATAACATCAATGTGGCGGCAGGTAACAGCTGTGTAATTGGCGCCTTACCGTCAGTTGTCTTTTGGTAAGCATACTATGCGGTGTATAAAAATACAATAGAGCTCTGAGAAAACAATTTAATTTAAAAATATGAGAGTTTCATGTTTTTAATGCAAAATATAAGTTTATTGCTTGTTGTAAACAAATCAGCATATTGTGGTTAACAGAAAATGAACTTTTGCTAGTTCGTTTAGTTCATTCAGCTGACAGCGAACCACTAAATAAAACTCATAAATACTCCCTGAGTTTTTGTTGTACATTTAGCAAGCGGTCTAAACGGATGCAAAGCTCTTCGATTAATTTAAACAAATAATTGAATTTTAATTGCACAAAATGGATATCAAATCCTATTTATTTTCGTATTGTGCCAAAAATCAGACAGAACCAAAGTTCGATGTGCGGCCAACTGGTAAGTGCTAATTCAATCAGACGTTTTTCTTGTAGCTTGTTAACCATATTGATTTTCAGGGCCCAAACACCGCCAACGTTTCCTGTGCGAAGTGCGCGTCGATCAGTGTCCTTATGTGGCTGTGGGCAATTCAACGAACAAGAAGGATGCAGAGAAGAATGCGTCGCGCGACTTTGTTAACTATTTGGTGCGTGTGGGCAAGCTGAATGTAAGGGATGTGCCGGCGGATGCAATGGCAGCCGGCGCTGGTAAAGGCGTCGATTTCGCAGGCAGCGCCCAAATGACACGAATGGGCGGACAGCAGCGTTGCGTGTTTAGCGACGCCTCGGGCCCGCAGGATTTGGGCGAGGCGTATCGCCCGCTGAACCACGACAGCGGTCGCGACCGTTTCAGCGTGATTGACCACGTGAAGGAGCAGAAGGAAATGAACGAGGCGGAGTCAATTGATGTTAATGCCGCCATACACGGCAACTGGACCATCGAGAATGCCAAGGATCGCCTCAATATATACAAACAATCGAACAACATACGCGACGACTACAAATACACGCCCGTCGGCCCGGATCACGCTAGGTAGGTTCCCCAGCGCCACGAGGAGTGCTCCACAGCACCAGGCCAAGTTCTCTATTATGGTTTTGTCATTTTTTTTTTTTTGTATATGGCAAGCTGCGCACTGGATTTGGCGTTTGTTGGCCTAAATCTGGAGCGCAGCTCGTAATTGTGGCAATATTTGCCTGCTGTGCGCAATTCTGGAATAAGAATCATTGAAACTAATCAAAGCAAATGTATACAACTACAGTACACGCTCGATAAGGTGAATGTAACAAAGAAACTCTTTCACATTAGGTAGTTTTTGTTTATAATGAAAGTTTGAATGTAGCTTAAATGTAGTTTGCTTATAAAACCTTTTTTCGATTAAGTTTTTATTGTTAATCTCGGCTTGCCGACAATTGAATACCCTTGCAGATAGTAATTAATGTGAACATTACCATATTACAATACCTCCTGCAAGGGTATAAAATATTGTATTTAACTGATTTAATAGCATTTATTTTTCTCCTTTTCGCTGCTTTTCTTTGCGTCTATAGAGTAGTTAATGTATATTGAAAGAGTGTTCGTCTATCGAGCGTGTACTGTGCCCAATTACACAGAAGTACGATGCGGCTGGGCTTTCAGAGCGACTTGGCACAACAAATACAAAAAAATAAATCACGCTGAAGAGCGTCTTGCGTGTCTGCCCTGTGTTGGGCCTCATACGACCCAAAGCTGCGACAATAGCACAGTAATGCAGTCAGCCTTGATTGAGATTGAGATTGAGATGTATATAAAAATATATATACACTTATATATGTGCTCATTGTGGCTCTGAAAGCTGTGGCAACCGTTTAACAAACTCATTCCCATCAATTGCGCACGGCAGGTTGAGTTTCGATGTCGTGATCGTTACGGTAAGTGTGGACACAGCCGTTTGCATGGTTAACAATTAAATTATTCTTGTTTTGCACTCATCCAGGAGCTTCATGGCAGAGCTGTCCATATTTGTGCCGGCGCTAAAGCGTAAGGTGACCGCACGCGAGACGGGCTCCAACAAGAAGTCGGCCAGCAAATCTTGCGCTCTGTCGCTGGTGCGGCAGCTGTTCCATCTGAAGGTCATCGAAGCCTTTAGCGGCACACTTAAGAAGAAGAAGGACGAACAGCTGAAACCGTATCCGGTGAAACTAGCACACGATCTTATCAATGAGGTGGATGAGGTCATCAGGGATTTGGACTTGCCGCTCGTTAATCCACACAATATCAAAATAGAACCGGATGGAGCACCCATGCCATTAATTGTAAGAGTCCAACATGTGTTATTTACTTAGTTTAAATATTGATTTTTTGATCAGGTTACGCCCTGTCGCCTGGACACCAGCCATGAGAGCGAGTATCGCCAGGAAGTCGTCGCCGTCATACCCTGGTCGCCGCCGCAGCCCAACTGGAATGCATGGCATGCGTGCAACATCGACGAGGGCGAGCTGGCCACCGCCTCCGTCGACGACTTGTCCGCCGAATACGAGCGTCAGCTGAACGATCGTCGTCAGAACGACAGCGAGTATCGTCAGTTTTTGGTGTTTCGCGATAAGCTGCCCATTGCCGCGATGCGTTCGGAGATTATGAACGCCATCAATGAGAATCCTGTGGTCATTATACGCGGCAACACCGGCTGCGGCAAGACCACACAGATCGCCCAGTATATACTGGATGACTATATCACCTCCGGCCAGGGCGCCTATGCCAACATCTATGTGACTCAGCCGCGTCGCATTTCGGCCATTTCAGTGGCGGAGCGCGTTGCTCGCGAACGCTGTGAACCAGTGGGAGAAACTGTTGGCTATTCGGTGCGCTTCGAATCGTCCTATCCTCGGCCCTATGGTGCCATCCTGTTCTGCACCGTGGGCGTGCTGCTGCGCAAGCTGGAGGCGGGTCTGCGTGGCGTATCGCATATCATTGTGGACGAGATACACGAGCGGGATGTGAACAGCGACTTTCTGTTGGTCATACTGCGCGACATGGTCGCCACGTATCCGGAATTGCACAGTATGCTATAGACATATATAATTTAGTGCCCTAAATCCTTATGCTCATATTTGCTCCTCTTGCAGTCATCTTAATGTCCGCCACCATTGACACCAGCCTCTTCTCGAAGTACTTCGGCAACTGTCCCGTGCTGGAGGTGCCTGGGCGCGCTTTTCCAGTGCAGCAATTCTTCCTCGAGGATATCATACAAATGACAGGTTTTGTGCCGTCGGCGGAGTCGCGTCGCAAGCGCAAGGAGGCCGACGATGAGGAGCAATTGCTACTCAGTGATAACCAGGAGGAGTGCGACTTAAATTTCAATAAGATGTGCGAGGAAAAGTATTCCGTGCAGACGCGCAACGCCATGGGCATGCTCTCTGAGTCGGACGTCAGTTTCGAGCTGCTCGAATCCCTTTTGCTGCACATCAAATCGAAAAATATACCCGGCGCCATTTTGGTCTTTTTGCCCGGCTGGAATCTGATCTTTGCCCTGATGAAGTACTTGCAGACCTCGATTAACTTTGGCAACTCGCAGTATCGCATCCTGCCCTGCCACTCCCAAATACCACGCGACGATCAGCGCAAGGTCTTTGAGCCTGTGCCCGACGGCATCACCAAAATCATTTTGTCCACAAACATTGCTGAGACCTCGATCACAATCGATGACATTGTCTTTGTCGTGGACATTTGCAAGGCGCGCATGAAGCTGTTCACGTCGCACAACAATCTGACCAGCTACGCGACCGTTTGGGCCAGCAAAACCAACTTGGAGCAGCGCAAAGGACGTGCAGGACGCGTGCGTCCTGGCTTCTGTTTTACACTATGCTCGCGCGCACGCTTCGCCCAGCTGGAGGAGAACTTGACGCCCGAAATGTTCCGCACGCCGCTGCACGAAATCGCGCTGACTGTAAAGCTGCTGCGTCTGGGCGCCATTCATCATTTCCTGTCTAAGGCGCTGGAACCGCCGCCGGTTGACGCTGTCATCGAGGCGGAGGTGCTGCTGCGCGAGATGCGCTGCCTCGATGCCAACGACGATCTGACGCCGTTGGGCCGCCTTCTGGCGCGTCTGCCCATCGAGCCGCGCCTGGGCAAGATGATGGTGTTGGGCGCCGTCTTTGGCTGCGCTGATCTTGTGGCCAGCATGGCCTCCTACTCCAGCACATTCTCCGAGGTGTTTGCCCTGGACATTGGGCAGCGCCGGCTGGCCAACCACCAGAAGGCGCTCAGCGGACGCAAGTGCTCCGACCATGTGGCCATGATCGTAGCCTCGCAGATGTGGCAGAGTGCCAAGAATCGCGGCCCTCACGAGGAATCGCGCTTCTGCGATTGGAAGGGCCTGCAGCTGTCCACAATGAACGTGATGTACGATGCCAAGATGCAGCTGCTCGATCTGCTGCAGCAGGCGGGCTTCCCCGAGGAGTGCATGATAGCGCATAAGGTGGACGCCAATAAGGACGATGCCGAGCTGGATATATCGGTGGCGCTGCTCTGCCTGGGCCTCTATCCCAACATCTGTGTGCACAAGGAGAAGCGCAAGGTGCTGACCACCGAATCGAAGGCGGCGCTGCTCCACAAGACCTCGGTGAACTGCAGCAATCTGGCCATCAGCTTCCCCTACCCCTTCTTTGTCTTCGGCGAGAAGATCCGCACGCGCGCTGTCTCCTGCAAGCAGCTGTCGATGGTTGCGCCGCTGCAGGTGATGATCTTTGGCTCGCGTAAAATCGATCTGGCCTCCAATGGCATGGTGCGCCTGGATAACTGGCTGAACTTTGATATGGATCCGGAGCACGCGGCCAAGATTGGTGCCTTGAAGCCAGCACTGGAGGACCTAATTACCATTGCCTGTAACAATCCCAGCAATGTGCTCGAGCTGGACGAACCCTACGCCAAGCTGGTGCGAGTGATCAGAATGCTGTGCGTCCAGGATGCTGGCGACTTTCAGCTGCAGCGCGAATCCGGCGTCCTGCCGCATATGTCCCGCAACAACGCCGGCGGCGGCGGCAGTGTCGTAGGAGGAGGAGGAGGAGGACCTGCCAAGCGTGGACGTTACGACATTGGTAGTTTTGATGGCCAAACAGGAGGATCAGGTGGTGGTGGCTTTGGCAATAGCAGCGATGGTGGAATGAGCAATCGAACCGATGGCTTTAGCAATCGTACGGATGGCGGCTTTACCATTCCTAGCGATGCCGGCTTCAGTGGCGGATTTGGCAATCGTAGAGATGGCGGCTTTGGTAATCGCCGCGACGGCGGTTTTGGTAATCGCCGAAGCGGCGGTTTTGGTAATCGCCGAGACGGTGGTTTTAGCAATCGCAGAGACGGTGGCAGTCGCAGATCCAACCGTGCAAGTGGCGGCTTCAACAGCGGCGGAAGCTTTAATAATGGAGGAGGAGGAGGAGGGTTTAACGACTTTGGAGGTGGCTACGGCGGTGGCTTCAACAGTGGAGGTGGCTTCAACAGTGGAGGTGGCTTCAACATTGGAGGTGGCTTCAACAGTGGAGGTGGCTTCAACAGTGGAGGTGGCTTCAACAATGGAGGTGGCAACGGCGGTGGTGGCTTCAACAATGGAGGTGGCTTCAATAATAGAGGAGGCAACGGTGAATTTGTCTTTAATAGTGGAACTAGCAACAGCGGAAGCGGTTTCAGCGACGGATTTCTTAGTGGCGGCGGCAACAACTTTGGTGGCGGCAACAACTTTGGCAGCGACAACAATTTCCAAGACGGCGACGACAGTTTCCAAAGCGGCTCCAATTTCCAAGGAGGCAACAGTGGAAGCTCCAGCAGCTTCGCCAATCGGCGATTTTAAGCAAGTTTTACTATTAATTATAACTTTTGTCTGATTACATTTTATTTAAATAGCTTGCGAATTACCAAATAAAAATGACATTTTTTTACTAAATTAAATATGTATTCTCACTTTTCTCTGAAATTGATTAGATAAGTTTTGAAATCTTTGGTTTTTTAAATAACGCTGCCCGGTATACATACATGTTTCATATACGCAATTATATTACCAGGGCTGTAGCTGATTGCTTAGTCAAACAGCGGCTATACAACTGAGTTATTTAGTACATACTCTGCAAAACTTATTTATTGCTTTCGATTTAAATACGCTTTAAGTTTATTACCTTACCTTACCTTTACCTTTATTCGATTTAAACATAACAGCAATTGAAAAAGCTTGACAACACTCTTGTCTAGCGAAAATTGTACAGCATACCCGGCGTATTATTTCATACCTATCGATATTGTTATCGATTTGTGGCACGGCAGCGCCGCCATTCAATTAAAATAGCGTCGGTTGCTTTTTGTGCGCGCGGTTTTCTATTTTGCATTTCAATTGTGTTTTTAACTTTTTTATATTGTATATTGGTTTTATTGGAGTGCACAAAATGGACTTTGATAATGCCAAGGAGAACATACAACCCTTGGCAAGTGGACGCAATGTGAGCCTGCTGCAGGCCTCGCTCTGTCAGGATGCGTCACAGGAGCTGAGCGCCCAACGGAAACAGCTGGAGCTCGCCATAAAGAACTACGCTGGCGAGGATCCACTGGAGCCGTGGTACGCATACATATGCTGGATCGAACAGAGCTATCCGGCGGGTGGCAGCAATTCTGGCCTGCAGAAGGTGATGCATAAATGCCTCACGCGCTTCGAGCAGGACGAGCGCTACAAACAGGATCGCCGTCTGATCAAGTTATTTATCAAATTCGTGAGTACGCAGGCTTTAAATAGAGCGGGGCATGCACAAAATATCTGACTGTTTTTTCTTTTCCAGATGGGCAACCAGGGCGACCAGATCGAATGCTATCATCAGATGTATAACAGCGGCATTGGCACCATGCTCTCCGACTTCTACATAGCCTGGGCTTACAGCTATGACCTCAGTGGCAACATGCGCAAGGCGAACGAGATCTTTCGCATGGGCGTCGAGTGCCGCGCCGAGCCGCTCGAGGAGCTGAAGGAGGCGCAACAGCATTTTGGCTACACGGTGGCCCAGCGCATGTTGTACAGCGAGGGCGAGGAGACCACAGCTGTGACTCAGGAACTTAACGATCGCCGCCTGGCGCTACGCTCGCTGCATGGCCAAAGGCGCAACAACACGGTCACCGTGGGCAGCGTGCGCACAGGCGCCGCCGTCAGGAGTAACATGCCCGGCGTGGTACAGGTGAGTTATTAGGCAAAGACCAAAAATAAACAACATTCAATGTTCATTTCCAATCCAGAATTCAGCACCCAGCACCAGTCGAGCCGGTCGCAATGCCAATCGTCAGCTGGAAGTGTTTAACGATGAGAATGCCGATCAGAATTTGCCGCCGCCGCCGCCGCCTGAGGAGGGCGAGGCAGCCGGCGCTGAGGGCAAGTCCAGTCTGCGTTCCATAATCGATGCAGCGCGTCAACAGGAGAATCTCAAGGAGCCTATTGCGTGGAGCAAGCCCCACAAGCATGGCAAAATCTTTAGCTCAACGGCGGCACATGATCCCGCCTTTGCCATACACGTGGACGAGAAGGCGCTGCCGCCTATTGTTGATCCCGCGGGCAACGTGCTCAAACCCTTTCAATGCCCGCCAAACTTTAAACCGAAGAATGCGGCGCAGGAGCCATGGGTGACACCCGTAACCATCGAGGATGAACCGGACACGAATACACTGCCCTGTTATAACAAGTGCATGCTCTATCCGCGTCCCAACATGGAGTTCTCGCCCGAGGAGTATCGTGCCTATTGCTGGTTCAGAAGCCGCAACGAGCAGCATCCCTTTGTGCTGCGCAACGAGTCCTGGTGGGGCAACGGAGGCGCCTTTGGCGTGCGTCGCTATCCCAACTTTGCCAGCGTGTCAAAGCCGCAGCCACGCGACGAGCTGGACGCTTTCTACAAGCCACCGGCGGTGCCGTCTTTGACGCTGCTGCTCGAGAAGATCTACAACGAGGAGGAGCAGCAGGAGTATCAGCTGGAGGAGCTGCTGGTGGCCAAGTGGCGACAGCAGCTCAGCACACAGCGCGGCGTCATGGACATGGAGGAGACCGTGTGCCTGCCGGGCGAACAAATGCCGCGTCGCAAAAGCTTTTTTCCCAACACGCTGCCCGGCACCAGCCGCAAGTCGATTATGCCGCGCATATCCTGTGTCATGGAGGAAGACGAGGACAAGGAGGAGGAGGAGGAGGAGAAGGAGAAGGAAGAGGCACACAAAAAGCCGTTTGAGAAACCAAAAACCCCTGAGCCGGCCGCCATACAAATATGGACAGATGCTGCAGCAGAAGCTCCACCAGCAATGCCAACTGCAGTTCCGATTCCAACGCCCACTTTAATTCCAGTTGTTGCACCTGCTCCGCAGCCCGTCGAGGATAAATTTGCGATGCCTGCGCCGCCAGCGCGCAAAATTGAGATATACGAGGATGACGCCATGCCGCCGCCAGCTACAGTGAAGCCCGCTCCGAGCGCTTACTTTGATGCGGACGAAACGTGTTCCACGCAAATGTTCAACATATTCATTAAATCACAGGCGGTGAGCACGCCCAAGGCGCCGCTAAAGCAGGCGCCATCGCGTCAATTCGGCACTCTGCTCAAGGAGACGCCGCCAGCACCTGCGCCAGCCGCAGTTGTAGTTGCAGCTGCAGCTGCAGCTGCTGTTGTCGAGGAGCACGTCGAGCCTGAGGCGGCAGCTGTTGCGGGCGCTCAGCTGGTGTCGCCCGTGTTGCGCAAGCAGCTGTCTACCATACTGGAGACATCGGAGCATGGCATGGGCGCCACCAATGGCACCACCAAATCCACGCTGACCAGCACCACATCGACGATATCCACCGGCTTTTCGTCGCCCAGTTCGCAGGCCACTGCGTTTATGTTGAGCGGCAAATCGGAGTCGCTGCCGGGGGCGGAGTGCACGCCGGGACCGACGCGGCTGCAGCGTCACAAGACCAGCGATTTGTCGGTGGTGGGCGAGGAGCCGCCGCCTGCTGCGGGCAACTTCGAGCGGCTCGAGCTGTGGGAGTCCAGTGCGCCGCTTGTGCCGCTGATGAAGTCGCTGCGCTTCCAGGAGGACAAAACGGAAACGGTGCCACGACCGCTGCTGGCCTGCTACCAGGAGGATAAGACGGAGACGTTGCCCAGGCTGCCGCTGGCGCCGCCGCCAGCCGCAAATGCGTCCAAGCTGGAACCGGAGCCGGAGCAGGCGGTGCCGCAGCTGCCGACGCAATACGACGAGGACGACATGTGCGGACTGTTCGCCAAGACGCCGCCCACGTCGAAGGCGTTCGGTTCGCCGCTCTACGCGGCTAGTGCCAAGCGCCTGTGCGATCAACGCACGCCGAAGGTTTTTAGCACGACCGCAAAGCAAGCGGAGCAGCCCAAGAAGAACTCCTTCGAGGTCTTCGAAGACGAGGCCTATGTGCTGCCCAGCGTGAAGCCTAGCAGCGTCAACAAACTGGCTGATAGCTTTATGGCTGACCTCTCGTTTGTGCCGGAGACACAGCCGCAGCCGCCGCTGTCAAGCCAAGCGGCTGCCCAAAAGCCATTTGAAATCTTCTTGGACGAGACTATGCCGCCGCCAGCGGTGCCGCCCACGCTGAACTGCACGCTGCCCGAGACGCAGTCGGAGACGATTGGACCGGCGCACCTGACGGCCTCGTTTATGAAGGATTTCACCGAGCTGAGCGGCTGCCATGTGCCGAACAAGACACAAGCTGTGCCGGCGGCAGCTCAACAGAAATTTGATATATTTTTGGATGAGTCGCTGCCACGCCTACCGCCGCCGCCGCCTCCGCTTGAAAGCTTGGACTGCACGCTGCCCGAAACGCAGCCACCGGAAATGATTGGACCCGCACATCTGACCGCCTCCTTTATGAAGGACTGCACTGAGCTGAGCAAGTGTCCCTCGCCGCCTGGCAGCTCAACCAAACGCTCCACGTCGTCATCAACAACATCAACATCATCAAAACTCAAGTTTCTGCAGACTTTGGAGAAGTCCAATACACAACCGGAGTCCAGCAAGGGATCCAACGATTACTTCGAGCTAAATGCGGCCACGGAGATGTTTGCCAGCAACATAAGTATGATCAAGAACTCGACGCTGCTGCCCGAGGCGAGTAAACAACCAGCTGCAGCAGCAGCTGCAACTGCAACTGCCACAGCTGAAGCTGCGCCCATCATTATTGTCGATAAGGCCGAGGAGGATGAGCACAGCATCTACTACAAGTGCACGCCGCTGACGCCCAAGCAAACGCACAGTTCGTGGAACGAGTCCGCCGAGAGTACAGAGCCGCAGGAGAACTTCGAGCATCGCAAGGCCAACATTGATGAGACTGAGCTGAACTGTACGCTGGCCTCGGGCAATGTGAATCCCTTTAGCGTGGACATCATCAACTCGCTGCTGGACTCCATTGAGTTCTCGATGTACATCGAAAAGCTGCCCACTTGTCAGCTGCTGGGACATGTGAAACGCATCGTGCCGCAGTCAACGCTGGAGGTGCACGGCGAGAAGTTCGATGTGCACAAGATCATTGGCAAGGGCTCCTACGGCTCCATATACAGCGGCGTTCACAGCAAGTCCGGAAAGAAGGTGGCCCTCAAGCAGGAGAAACCCACCAACTACTGGGAATACTACATTTGCCTGGAGGTGCATTCGCGACTGGCCAACGAGGAAATGGTAACGAATACATTCGACTTATAAACTAGTTTATTTATGTTTTATTTCTTACAGCTTCGTGCTTATATGAGCATAGATTACGCATTGGTGGGCAACAACAGCAGCGTTTATATCTCGGAACTCTCGGATTACGGTTCGCTTATCTGCGTCTGCAATAAGTTCAAAAAGAACACGAACAAGAACATGGACGAGTACGTTGTGATGCATCTGTGCTGTCAGCTGCTGGATATAGTCGATCACTTGCACGCTTTGGGCATTATTCATGCCGACATCAAGGCGGACAACTTTCTGCTGATGAGACCGTAAGTGCCAAGGGGTGGGATTAGACTTGACTTGAGTTAAGTTAGTGTTGACCTATAGTAATCGCAAGTGGATAAAGCTGAGTTAAATTAATTATAAGAACACTTTTTTTTTTAATTATATATGGGGTATATTAAAGACTTAAACTTTGACACTGCTCAAAAGTATTTTATATCAGACTATAAAGAAGTGTATAAATTAGTCTAGTTGATTGCGTTTGTTTAACATAACTTTATTTGTTTGCTGTCTACTCTTTAGACTAACAGATAACACAAAAACGTAGACCATAGAGTATGTGTATATATATTATTATTTAAATGTTTACAGCTCTCTAAAGATAATATCAGCTAGATGCCCAAAAACTCTCCCAATTCATTTTAAGCTTATAATTTTATATATATTAAGTTGCAAATGTCGAATTTAATTAACAATTAACTTTTCTTTAACAGCTTGAGTACGCAACCGAACGAGCTCAGCTTGCAGCTGATTGACTTTGGTGTGGCAATCGACACCAAACTCTTTCCGCCCAATCAGACCTTCGACTATGTGCACAATGAGGATGCCTTCAAGTGCATTGAGATGCGCACAAAGCGCCGCTGGACGTATCAGTTGGACCTGTTTGGACTTGTCGGTGTGATGCATGTGCTGCTCTTCGGACGTTACATGGAGGTGACACAGCGTCAGCCGGGTGGCATTTGGATGCCGAAGACTGCATTTCCACGCTATTTTAATCGCCAGACATGGGAGTCCATATTCCGTACGCTGCTCAATGTACGCGATTGTCGCACAATGCCAAACCTGCAGCAGTTGCGTTCTCTGCTGAAGTCCGAGCTGGCCGAGAAGGAGAAATATGTGGAAGCGGCCATAGCCAAGTTCAATTTGATTATGCAAAGGCAGGGCTAGATAGAGGGAAATTTGTTTTGTAGTTCTGTTTGACATGTATTAGTATTCAAATTATTATTTAATTATGATTGTTTATAATGTACGCTAACGTCAATTCGGCATTCCCAACAATAATTGGTTTAATTTTTGTATAAAACTGACAATTATGTTTAGTTTTTTCTAATGCAAGGCTTAAGTTTAAGGATTAATTAAGTTGCGTGGAGTACACGTGTTTTGTGTTTAATAAATATATGTTCATTTGCTATGCGTATATCCAGTTTTAAATGTCCTTCAGCTTAACCGCAATTGAACGCTTTGTGTGCCGTTAGAGTCGCGGTTGTTTTACAATTTTTGCCGCGTATAAACAAAATAATTTCAACCCAATTAAGCGGTTTTACCGTACATTTTACAATGCGGCATTAACCAAAGCGCTGCAATAACAGTCGCCAGTCAAGCCACGCCCACTCGCCACCCCAGGCACCGTTAGACCACCTACTCAATTCGAGTGCATTGCAATTTTTGGTTGAATCAAATAATTTGGGTTATAGCATTGGCATTTTGTGGATGTGGCGCCATTTGCATTTTACAGGCATTCCGGCTAGTTGCGAGTTTATATTTATGTGTGTGTGCGTGTGTGTGTGGACGCTAACCGCTGCCATATACGTTTCCGGCCATGTTGTCGTCATTGTTGTTGTAGCCGTTGTCGTTGCGTGCGCGTCGCAATTGGCCCTGTGGCCGTGTGCATATGCACAGCATATAAATCAAAGTCAAAACAGCTAGACATGATTCACAAATGATCAAAACAGACGAGCCACGCCCCCCACGCTGGCGACGCCATATGAAAGTCTTATAAATCAACTCGGGGTGTTGTGTCTGCTGTTGGCCATGGTCAGGAGCATTCGATGCGGTTGACTTGGTTTTTTGACTGCGTCTGTTAAGTTCGCCCGACAACATTTTTGCGGCACGAGTAGTTTGTCACAAATTCTTTGCATTAGCTAAGAAAATAAAAATGCTGGATTGCGTATACGCCGGGTGGGGGACAATTACCTTTCATAAAAGGTATGTGCTTGGTTTTAGCCTTAAATATAAATTTTGTAAACGTTTGGGCAAATTTAAAGCAGCTGCTGCCTTTGGAGTTTTATTTACCAAGCAATTGTTGTGGTTTTATTTGAGGGCACACACATATACACTAATATAGCCTGGGACTCACATGGACATACATGATTTATGCAAATTGAAAATGACCTTAGACCCTGACACACACACACACACACACATATACAGACAAGCTGGCAGAAGCATGAATACTGTCCATTTACCATGTCAGGCATGTTGTACATGAACATACACATACATATATATACATACATACATATACATATATGTATATGTGTGTGTGTGTGTGAATTTTTCGGGTCCTGTTGACTTGATTGTGGCAGCTGCTTGCCGCTTAGCTGCTGTTCGGACCACACAGCCACTGCATCCACAGCCATTTGCAGTTGCACAGCTTAGCAGGCACTCAAACCCCAGTTGACTAAAGGGTTGTGTGTGTATATATATATATTTATGTGTGTGTGTGTGTGTGTTTGTGTGTTGGACATGCATTTTGCATCATCAAGTATTTTTGCGCCATTATTTCATGAAATTCACATTTATTTTGCAGCTGCTCCAGGCTAAAAGCGCGCCCAACAAAATCCTATATGGACTCTTATTTATTATTATTTTTTTTGCCTGGCTTTTGAGAAATCTAACTGGAGATTAGAAAAGCTGTTGGGTAAACAAAAAATTTCGGCAGCCGCAAGTTTAAATGCAGTCTGTGTTGGAAATATTTAAAAAAATATAGTTTAATAAAATATTTATATATTATCTATAGTATAAACATATATATGTATATATATGTATATTTTTTTAGCAATGTCACTTAAAATGTTGGCTTAGGTTTAATTAGCAGTTGGTTTTAATTATTGTTTTTTTACAATTTGAATTTAATGATTTTTGAGATGCGATGCACGCAAATTTAAAGTTTTTATACCCTGTACGAAAATAGAGTAAAGTCTATTAGACATGAGCGATTATTTTAATGAAGACATTAATGTGTTTTTAAATAAGCTACGGCCACTTCCCTAATAGAGTTTTTCCATGATAAATAAAGTCACCTAACAAATAAAATTAACAAGTTTACTTCTTCAACTTTGTAAGTAGCTAAAATAAACTAACAACTGTTTTTTACAGATAACTTTTGTTTACGACAAAAAGTCTATAAATACTGATGTGCATTTTTTTTTTTAATGGGTATTACGAAATCACGTGTTATCCAACAAGTTCGCTTAGATCGAAAGACGCTTTCAACTGCGATTTTGTGGGCGGTTGTGCAAAAGCCGCTCATTCAAACTAATCAGCAGTTAACTGTCGCCGGGCTTAGACGATATTGTATTTAGTCCGATGCAATAGCTGCTCAGATTCAACGGAATTCGGAATCAGCCACTGAGCGGTTATCGCCCCGCTTAATCAGACGCATGATAAAACATATATTGAGCGGCAGGAGAGAACCCGACCAGCTAATTGCCCGTTATAAAGACCTCGTAGCTGATGTTGTAGTAGTTGTACTATAAAGTATTGTGTACTTGACAGACGACGCTCAGACGTATTTCTGAATTTGATACGCGTGCACGTTTTGGCTGTGAATGGGCAGGTTCCCATTTTTCTTTTTTATACTTTTATATGTGCACATATTTGGACCATAAAAAATCGCATTAAGTGATAAGTTTCCGTTCAGACGTGTCAAATCATTTGCTTAAATGAACGGTGTCGCAGAAAGTACAGGTGATTACAAGGATTACGTGGCAGCGGATTAGATTGTGCTTAAAAAAAAATATATATCTATAAACTATTCAAATTATATAAAAACAAAATTAAAATTGCAATCGAACAAGCGAAAAAATTGTGTTTTAAAACATAAACAAAATAAAATTAAAAAACAGGGCGAAGAGTTTAAAAGTATGTTTGTGAACATTTAATCTAATCCTATTGAAAATCAACTACAAAGTGTGTTAAGGGCAATTAAATGTGTTTTAGTTTTAATGTAGATAACACACTTTTTATTGTTAACAGTGATTACGAAGTAATTAGTTCATATACCAATCGTAAAAAATCGTAAAAAATCGTAAAATCAAGCTTAATTTTAAAACGTGATTTTTTTTTTTTACTTTATCTGGGCCCAAAAATCGACATCCGCTTTTTTGGCTTAAACCTTTTGACGTCATTGAACTGTGCCAAAGGTTTTTTGTGTGTTTACGAATGTGTAGAAAACGAGTTTTTTTTTTTTTCGTAAATATGATTTTTTGTTTTGATCTGATAAATGGAGAGCCGTTGAACTTATCGCCCAAACGGTTTGCATAACCAGCTTTATTTTTTATATTTTAAAAGCACGCGACAATTGCTTAAAATAAATATAACAAAAATCGAAAGTGTGCAGTAGAAAAAGATATTATTAAAGATACCCCTTAAGCAGCTATAAATTATACCCAAGTGAATATTTGGTTTTATCAATTTAATATGGCTTTTATGGATCCGTGCATTCCTGCCAATCGCTTGAAATTGATTTGATATGACGTGCAACTTTAACTGATAAGCTGATTTCGCTTTTCTTTCCCACATCAAGGCCCAGTTCTCGGCATTCGACACTTGCAGGCAGTTCTACTCTTCTTGGCCATAGTAGTCAACTATGGGGCAAGACTCAATGTCAGCGTCGCCGTTGTGGCCATGACAGATGCGGCGACCTCCAATCCTGATTTTCCAGTAAGAAATTTAAGTCTTGTCTTAAGCAGATTTTAACCCCTTCCATTTACAGGAATATGACTGGACGGAGGCGCAGCGATCGTACATCCTCTCCAGCTTCTACTGGGGCTACATAGTTACCCAGTTCCCCGCAGGCTTTCTGGTGCGGCGCTTCGGTGCCAAGATGGTGCTCTTCGTACCCACCCTGGCCACGGCCGTGTTGAGCGCTTTGACGCCCTACTGCATCAGCTGGGGCGGCTGGGTGGCCTTCAGTGTGCTGCGCATAGTGATGGGCCTGTTCCAGGGCCTG